>CM042252.1:18759216-18814216 GCA_023566225.1 Romanogobio albipinnatus | reverse complement strand
AACAAAATGGGAATGCTCCTAAGCTAAATTGCAGGTATCCAAATACTTACGCAATGTAATTATTTCAGGCTTTTTTATTTTGAATAAATTTGCAGTTATAAGAAATCATTTATTTTATTTTATTTTGAATTATAGTGTATGGAGTAGCATAAGTCAAGTAATTTAAAGCAGAATAGCATCAAAATTAAAAAAATGAAGGGGTAACCTTTGCATATACCAACATTATATATTATATATAGTGCGTGTAGAAGTAGAAATTTCCGATTTGTTTCATCACCTGTCTAATCTTACATCTCTACAAAGACAGTGATATAGAGTTGCCCAGAGTAGCAGCACGAGTCTCAGACTTGTGTAATGTTTCCTCACTGAAGCCCCTGGGCTGGGCAGGACATATCAACAGCACTCACAACATTGGGAAGAATAAAAGACTTTCAAAAGTGATGGAATTATAAATGTGTGTCAAACTAAAGTATTAGGTCATTGCTATTTTAGGAGAGGAATGTTGTGGAAACAGATGTATAGCACTGATATCCAAATCAGGCATAACATTATGTCATCACAGCACCTGCTAGTGGGTGGGATATATTAGGCAGCAAGTGAACATTTTGTCCTCAAAGTTGATGTGTTAGAAGCAGGAAAAATGGGCACGCGTAAGGATTTGAGCGACTTTCTTCCCATAGTGCATCCTGGTGCCATGTGTTCCCCAGGAAAGTGACACATGCACCCGACCAGAAAACGTGATTCATCAGACCAGGCCACCTTCTTCCATTGCTCCGTGGTCCAGTTCTGATGCTCACGTGCCCACTGTTGGCGCTTCCGGTCAGCATGGGCACCCTGAGTGGTCTGCGACTATGCAGCCCCATACGCATGCTTCAATTGAATTTGCCACAGATGAACTCCACTCAAAGTGTAGAAACATTTCAAAGATGATCCTGCAAAATGGGAATACTCCTGAGCTATGGATGTTCCTGCCCAAATACTTTCATGTTAAACAGGTACATTTTTTTCTAGTGATACAATATGCTTACAAGCAGTTTAATTATTAAATTTGAATCAAAATAAAATTAAAACAATCCATAAAATGATCCCATGACGGGAACCAATAAACGGTTCTATAAATGAAGCACCTGACTTTATGGAACCTTTTCTTTTAAGACTGTAGAAGTAAGCTGACATCTTGTGGCCAAAGAAGGTACTCAACCACTTTTGGGGAGCTTCTATTAGCAACGCAAATAAATGCACCCCCACAACACACTCTTTTCTCTCCAGATTTAATTTCCGCTCAATATGATAACCAAAACAAATTTCTATGTCTCAAATCTACAGTCACAAAATACAGATTACCATACAAAATCTACAAAATGCAACAATTACAAACAATTTGTTTGACAAATAACAATTGTACAGTATAAATTTATACAATACTGCATTCATATTTTTGGCACCTGACCACGATATAATTGTGATACAGAAATGTTACGTCAGATGTTAAAAAAGAAAGAAAAACGAAACGAAAAACTACATAAAATATGCATAAAACATGAAATAACAGCAGTTTTGAACTGCCACTTTAACGTTTCTTTTTTCAATATTTTTACAAAACAGCAGTTGTTCAGTGAGTAAAATAAAACAATAAAAACATTCAATTATGTTCATTAACAGTATAGCAGAACCAAATGCACCGTGGTGAGGCATTTGATGTTCACAGGGACATTCAAGAACATTGAACATCAGAAGTAGGAGTGTGGATCTCTGTGGCTTCGGCATGATTACTAAAAGCAGGACAAAGGGTGATATGGGAACTATTAGACGTTCTGGATAAATGCTTTCTACCTACAGTTGAAATGGACAGATACCACATGAGTGCGAGGGGCATTTGAAAAGCAATGGGTCCTATTTCCATTTTCACACTTTGTGTTATTTTGAAAGGAGTGTGTAACTCAGAATGATTCAGTATGGCAGATGAATATATTAAGCGAGAAGCCGTCAGCATAATTACATCTGTTAAAGGGGTGAATGGGTGTAGAGCATAGAGTTAAACTCTCCAACATGTGGAGGATTTTCATTTCAGATGCAAGCAAATTTGAAGCTTGATTGAAAGAAGAAGAAAAAAAAAAAAGCCATATAAAAACCACTCACCCACAGAAACACTTGAGTGCGTTTAAGGCAATTCAGGAACTCGATGCTTATGTGTACAATCCAGACCGGCTGTAAGCGGATAAAAGTGATTCTAAAAATCAAAGTAGCTTTGAATCAATAAAGCTTTAGTTCTTGTTCAATAACAAAAACGTTCGGCAATAATGCAAACGATGCATCACGACACCTATAACCAGGGTGAGCAAACAGGGCTGTAACTGATATCAACCACAACACATGCATACAAATTACACAAATACTCTCCTGTCCACAAATGCAGATAGACTTGATGTTACATGCTTGTGCTAAAAACGTCAATAAAACCGATCGCTGCATCCTAAGATGGAACTCTTGAGTACGGTTTTGCATGCGTGTCTGAGATTTCAGATTTATATACAGGCCTACAGTTACTAGAGTACAAACATTAGAAAACTGGAAAAAGAGAACGCAGTTCAATTCATGTCATTTGAACAGTAAACTGTACGACTGAAACCAAACTGATCCACACTCAACTGAATGTGCGCTTCCAGCACTAATAAGGCTCTTTAGATTGTAAGCATAATGTGGGGAATCTTCAGTGTACAATTACAAAATCTGCAAGCCTGATTTATTGGTCCCATGGGATAATAATACTGTGATCTGCCAATAATAAAGCTGGCCAAACTAGGAGTTGAAAGAAACTATAATCTAATAAAGTTAAAAAGTCCCCCAATATTCTGATCACTAAGGCTGAGGTGTGATGCCATTGCTGTCACCTGTTTGAGCAATGATTCGGGCATCAGATTTATTCATAAAAAAATAATAATTAGGAATTAAACACTTCTACTGGGTGCATTCCTTATTCCCCATCTTAAATTCCTGTCTTGGTCAAGCTTAAACGGTCTCATCTAACACCCAGGCAACATAAGAATAAAACTATGTATTTAACGTGACATTGAAACCTCTTTTCTAATCAGGAAATGATTCGAGCTCAGATGAATTCTCTAGTTCCCCTAATTCACTCCATCACGGGCCTCTTGCAGAAGCGGTGCGGCTACCTACAGAGATAACGCAGCCAATAACTCCGTGCACACGCACGTGTGTGTGCGTGTGTGTGTGTGTGTGTTACTAGATCTGGCCAAGCTCAGTCTGATGAGACCCAGATGCCCTACTCTGGAAAAAAACCCGACCCTCCATCATTTCCCTGCGACTATATCAAAAACTAAATTAAAATCCATAAATAAATAAAAGGTTGAAGCTTTTCTCTGATCTCAGAACTGTCCTGCACTGCTGGGGTCACACTGTAGCAGACGCACGATGGATGGGTCACTCTTTGCCCCTTTGATGAACTCCTCCAGAGACAGTTTTCCTAGAATAAAACAGGAGAGGACACAGGCTCTTAGAAAATCATATTATTTACAATAGAAAAATGATGGCTAGCTTTCCGATATCCGGCTCATGTTAAAATCCGAATCAACCTGTAAAAATGTGGGCGGAGAAGATGTGCTATGGAAACAATGGAAGAGATTTTAGTGCTCCGATTAAATCTAATAAGCCTTCGGGTTAAAAAAAAGGCCACGATGTAGTCACTATTTTGACAGTCAAACAAACACTTCTTTTTACGCCCACTTCATTAAAAAAAGTCATGATTTAACACTGTTAAATATAACCTTCTCAAAATCAATACCCATTTTCAAACTATATATTATATTGTTCATAAATTGACTTAAAATGATTTAGATTAAAACATTATTTTAGTTTTGATTTAATTTAAAACCAAAATAGTACATTTTTAATATCTGACATAATATGACGATTTTTTAATATAGGAGCATCCCTAAAACATGTAGTAATTGAAGGAGCTCCCCAAAAGTGACATGTGCAGCATCGGTCAGCAGGTGGCACTGCCATCTCCCTGCACTCAAAAGTGAGAGGTGGCGAAGAAATGCTAAGAATCAAAGGATGTGTGATGACATTAGCATTCATCGCTCATGTCATGTAGTTCATGCATGGACTGTCTGCACGGTTGATGGGACCATGTTCATTTGTAGCTGTGTTTTTGTGGGTTTTTTTTTTCAAGTTCCTCACTGTGTGTACTATACGTCCGAGTGAGAACATGTTTATACTGCTTCCGCAGACAACTGCCCACAGATACACAAATATACACACAGTCTGCGTCCCATGTGACTCTGGTCACGAGAGAGCAGGAAACGCAAACGTTCATCTGACCATAGAATCAGACCACTTTTTCCACTCGGTTTGGTTTTTGATCATCAATTTCATGCACACACACAAGACAGCCCTAAGCCTTTTTAACAGCTAATGGGGCTCTTCAAATCACTCTGAGAGCTTTTTAATGGCATGATGTATTTAAATAGGTTGTGTTAGAGAGTGCACAAGCAAGCACACATACTTTATACAAGACATCATAGTGCCAGAATCTTTTTTTTGTAAGAAATTGATCGAGAAAATGTAACATTTTCACATACTGATGCACCAAAATTTATTTTTGTTGAAAAACAGAAATCAAATTTAATCAACACTCAATGCACCGATTTGTACATTTCAATAGCATATTAGGCAGGTTTTATATCCACTTTTTAATTATATAACAGTCTCAAATTTGTTGTTAAATTATAAACATTTAAATGGTGGATGTAATAAATTCTTTAAAGATTTATTCAAACATGCATTAAATAATGAATAAATATTTTTTTACAGGTTAAGTAATAATGAATATCCAATATAGTGCAAATAATGAGCAAAATGCTCTTTTTCTAGCTAATAAATGAGCTATGGACAAGGGATGCTTATAATTAACCGTTTAACTGCAATATGAATTTTGACCGATTAATACAATCTGTTAAACGCTACTTCAAGATATTTTTAAAACATTTGCTGCATGGTTAAAAAATATGCTACACATCTAAAATTGAGCTTTTGAGAGAGAGAGAAAAAAACTGTAAAGTTGCATATAAGTCGCATTTTTATTTATTACATTAATGTAAAATATATACCAGTAGGCTTTAATAAATGGACATGTTTACACACATTATAAACACTAACACACAACAGTATTCAGAGCAGAACAAGAATGAAAAACAAAAGTAGCTATATAAACGTCAAGCCAAAACTAATTCATTTAAAGCAAAACAGTATGTTGACAGTCAAAACGCCGTTGGAGAATTAAAGGGTTAGTTCACCCAAAAATTAAAATTGTCATTAATTACTCAC
This sequence comes from Romanogobio albipinnatus, assembly GCA_023566225.1. Classification (NCBI taxonomy): domain Eukaryota; kingdom Metazoa; phylum Chordata; class Actinopteri; order Cypriniformes; family Gobionidae; genus Romanogobio; species Romanogobio albipinnatus. The sequence continues at coordinate 18,808,867 of CM042252.1, read as the reverse complement.
CCTCATGTCGTTCGACACCCGTAAGACCTCCGTTCATCTTCGGAACACAAATGAAGATATTTTTGTTGAAAGCTGATGGCTGAGAAAGGCCTCCATTGACGTTCAGTACATTTACACTCACAAGACCCATAAAAGGCACTAAAAACGTCGTCACAAAGTCCATCTCACTACAGTGGCTGTACAATAATTTTATGAAGCGATGACAATAGTTTTTGAGCGAAAAAAACATCTAAATAACGACTTTATTCCACAAGTTCTTGTCTTCCTTGTCTGTCTCTGCCGCGAACTCACGAAGCACCACGACGCATGCGCGAGAATATGACGTAGCGCCGGCATTCGGGAATCCATGAAATGCACACTTTAGTCCCATTCTGAGCTCTGCGCCGAGACCGATCAATGAACGAACAATGTAGAATTCAACAGCTTAGATACGGCGCGTCTTCCTCTGCTCGTTGTAAACAAATCTCGCTTCTAGGTCACGTGTCCGAACGCCGGTTTTGCGTCATATTCTCGCGCATGCGTCGTGGTGCTTCGTGAGTTCGCGGCAGAGACAGACAAGGAAGACAAGAACTTGTGGAATAAAGTCGTTATTTTGACTTTTTTTTCTGCACAAAAACTATTGTCATCGCTACATAAAATTATTGTAGAGCCACTGTAGTGAGATGGACTTTGTAACGACGTTTTTAGTGCCTTTTATGGGTCTTGTGAGAGTAAATGTACTGAATGTCAATGGAGGCCTTTCTCAGCCATCAGCTTTCAACAAAAATATCTTAATTTGTGTTCCGAAGATGAACGAATGTCTTACAGGTGTCGAACGACATGAGGGTGAGTAATTAATGACATAATTTTCATTTTTGGGTGAACTAACCCTTTAATAACTAAAAATCACTTTTGGTCAATAATTACAACCCTCAAAGACCACCATGTACTGTCATTTTTCATATACCACTGTGATAAAGGGAAAAAAGGGCTTACCATCCCGGTTGGTGTCCATTTGTCTGAAGATCTTCTCTGTTCTCTTCTCAGGTGTGGACTCATCCTCAGGCATCTTCATCACTGATGACACCATCTTATAAATCGCCTGAGGGAGACACCATCAAAGATATCACCACATCACAAAATACAGTAATGCTCATATATAAATGTTACTCTAACAAACATCAGTATTATCACAACCCAGTGTGTAAAATGTGAAATTCAGACACCACAATATGTCTAGCAGAATCACTATAACTAGAGTCTTAACAGATGTTACTCCCCTCTAATAGCTCCTGTTCAAATCAACACTTAATAGACTTTATCAAAAGAATAAGAGAACAAGACCTACCGACTACACACTGAGATATGAGGCAGCGAATACAGACAACTAATGTGACATGTCTAAAGATCATGTAGAAACATGTCCAGTATGACGACATTTTTTTTAAAGTACCTATAGCTTTCCTGAAGATCAAGTATCATATAATTGTAAAGAACTTTTCAAAATAAACCCTGCTCCAAAGAAAAGGGGTAGCAAGTAGTAAGGTTGGATAAGAAATAGAACCTTACAAATCCCATTAGACAAACAAATTGTACATGTTAAATCCGCAAATTTTTTGTTGTAAATTTGTTTTTTTAACACAAGGACTAGTTTACTAAAAAAATATGCAGTATAGCACATCCCTACTATCATCACTCCGTATCATCTTGTGTTTTCTCATCTTTTGTATTTTCTCTACAATCCTACCTAAAACTATAGTCAGGTTTCCATCCAAGGATTTTTTGTGCAAAAAAGATGTTTAGATGTTTAGCGCATCAAAATATTTACCAATATAGCTGATGGAAATGCCAATAATCAATTATTTTTTTGCAAATTTTGACAGAATTTATACGCTAAAGTTAAATGTAAAAAGATTATATCGATACTTCAAATGTCATGAAAAACGTTTTCGAGAAAAATGGCTTTAACGCAAATATTTGTGGTGTCATATGACAGAATTGGCCTATACAGCACTGTTTCGAATTAAATCTATTATATATTCATATTAAATTATTTTACTACTATTGGTAAAAATAAGATGTGTTACATCTCAAACATCATTCATCCTTATTTTTGTAATTTTGCCTGTTTTTTACAATCTAATAAAAGTTAATCAGAAAAATAATAGCTAACTGCACCCGTTCCTGAATATTGCTTGTATTGATAAATAGTCTTTATAGCGAAGTACAAAAAACATGACACTTGTTAATAAAAATGATTTTGTTTGTAATTTAATAATATATAATCAAGCTTTAAATATAGCGCCTTAAAATTTCAGCTAGTCAAAAATATAAATGGGACATCTGTCAAATGAAGGAAGACTGTTGGAGTTTCCAATACAAAAAGAAGAAAGGAAGGTAAAACAAATAACTTTACTTCTGTACCTGCATAAATAAAATAAAATGAATAAATTAATTAATAAAAAAACCCCCCACATATTTTCATGGACAGGATCTGGCTACTTGACAAATGAAAAATCTCAAACATGACACTTGTTAATATAAACATTTTATAAATACAATATATTAATGTCATATCTCAAACAAATTAGGAAAATAAAGTGGGTTGAATCCAAAAAGCTCTAAACAAATGTTAAGACGGCAGCTCTATAGACCATTTAAAAAAAGTTAAATATAGGCCTACACGTATAGGCCTAAAAAGTTTAGTTTACAGCTGCATCTGTCCCTCAGAGAGAAAAAAACATGCAGCGATTTGAATTTTTTTGATTGATCTGATGTTAAACCAGAAAGAATCACTTTTTTTTAGTTTGAATGATCTGAATACATGCGTTCTCAGACGCATTAAACCGCGACTAGCTTGACTGCATGTTCAATATGTTAAAGATTGTTGCTATATGACCAAACATTTTACTATACCGCAAAGTTACAAAATTTGACGTGCACACCGGCAAGCGAAAAGGGGTCTCGCGCATTCAACGCGCACTACTGCCCGCTGTGCGTTGACGCCATTTTTGACGCGCTCGTGCGGACGCTCAAGTTACACTGAAGTTGGCAGTTTGATAAATGCAAGTTAATTCTTCAGCTTAAACTTTGTGTGCTTCAAGTTCAATCTGTGTGTGCTAAAAAGGCACACAAGTTCCTGTAGAGATAGCAATAAATCCTAAATTGTGGATAATTAAGCTAAATATCATATACTGAAGTTAATTTCTGGAGTGTTAACGATTAAAAGAAAAAACAACAACAAGAACCGCACAGAACCGAAAACCGTGATACGAACCATGGGTTTTGTGAACCGTGCCACCCCTAATATGCACCTAAAACACAATCATCCTTTGCAGTTTTCATCTATTTTATTCATTGTTTTTGGTATTTATTCAAGTTCATTTTTGTTAACAGACTGAGAGTCCACTGCTTTTATTGTTTTTGGTTTTGTTCATTTATTGTGTATATTTAAAATGTTTTCCGTTTTCAGTGTTAAATAGTCTTTAGAAATAAAAGTTTATTGATGTTTGAAAAGGTGTCTGCATTATTATGCCATTATCATTATTTTAGATGAAAATGGTCTCAGAACGACAATGTTATCGTTTATCGCAATAATTTCGTGGCCAATTTATCGTCCAGCAAAATGTGTTATCGTGACAGGCCTACGTATGGAAAATACTTTTTTTTTGTGATACAATAAAACTTTTGCGCGACAATGCAGGATTCTTTTTTTTTTTTTTAGGGATGATGTCATTTACACCATTTTATCAGTAAAAGGCCAATTGTTTAGGAACAGGCTGGAGACAGCTAATTTCACAATTTCTTTAATTCACTTGGTTGATAACAAATGTATGGAAACTTGGCTTCTGACGGCTGCTGAGCAGAAAGAGATGTGAATTAATTTAAGGCTTTTCTCCATCTGCAATATATACTTTAATTTCTCATAACCTTAACATTTGAATAAAAAATGTGTGTGCTGTAAAGTTCAGCTCTCTTGTAAAGTTATTGAGTCTTCCCTCTACAGATGAGCTCCACTAAAGACCTGCAGCAGAGCCAGTGTGCTACCTGGCTATACATCATTAAAAGAGGACAAGACATTCAGCCTATCATTAGATTTACATCTACCTTCCAGGCAAGGAGGTGAACCATGCATCAAAATAAAAATGCCAGCAAGACATGAGAGATGTTCTCATACCGCATCCTTTATACCCAACATAACAGAAATACTCAAACATTTTTACACATTATAAGTTATATGAAATGTGTCAACTAGATGTTACAACTAGAATGTAAAATTTTTCTTATTTCCCCCCCAGTTACAGTAAAATGTCATGGTACGTCAAACTTGGTTTGGTTTCAACAGGGCCTCAAGATCTGGGGCCGTATTCACAAAGCATCTTAAGGCTAAAAGTAGCTCCTAACTTGCCGATTTAGGAGAAACTTAAACATAATTGGTGTGTCAGAGTAAAAATTTAGGAGTCCTAAAATTAAGATTAAAGCTACACTGTGTGATATTTTCCCCCATCTAGCGGTGAAAAGGTATATGACCATCCAGTAAATATTAGGTTCTGTTCCTCCCAATTCCGATTTCGTTTTAACTCCTATGGTGGCCGTTTTAGTCCAAGATTAACATGGCTTCCAGTTCAATCCAGACATGGTGCCATCGAGTGTTAAAAAGCGAGAGGCGAAGCTTGAATTTACGGGTATGTCCCTCTTTGGATAATGTACTTTCAAGATGGAGGGGCAACATGGCGACCCCCATTCGAACCCCTTACCCGTATGTATTTTCAATGGCATATTATAAACTTACGAGAATACTTTATAACTTGAAATAAGTAAATATACATTAATGAGCACTTATATTTTTGAAAGAACTAAGTGTTTTTAGCTAAGAATAAACTAAAAAAGTTACACAGTGTAGCTTTAAAAGTATTTCACAAAGCTTTTTAGTGCTAAAACTAGCTCCTAAATCTGTGAAACGTTAGGAATAGTCAAGAGGACTCCTAAGTCACTAAGACCGCCTCAGCAATCCACCCAAAGATACTGTACAATAGGGATGTCACAAGTACTGGTACTTCGGTACTGAAATTTTAAATTTTAAATTGTGACGATACCAGCATTTCTGTAGTACCAGTAGTACCGACTCCCGAGTATATTCGGTAGCTGCGTTCAGTCTCTTCCGTGTTTATCTAAGTGCAGGCCTCCAGAATTTAGCCGGATATATACTAGTGTCTGTGAATATTAATCTGCAATATACAATTTAAATATTACTCCTGCAAATTCTGCCTAGATGGTTGCTTATTTTTCACTTGATCTTTTTTATAAACCATGTTTACTTTTAAACAGCATACAGCCTTTAAATTTTTATGTATTAATTATCATCATAAATAATAAACTTAATACATTTCATTAAAACATTTTAAATAGTAAAAACAAAAACAAAAACACATTTTGCTGTGGTACCAAAATTGGTACCGTAAAATATTTATGGTATTGGTACCGACTACTGGAATTTTGTTATTGTGACATCCCTAACTGTACACCATTGAGGAGATGATGGGTACTGAACCTTTTCTTCATAAATGCAATACATATTATTTTGATTTATAGATTAAGATACGATAAAAGCCAACAATAAATAAATAAATAGGGATGGAGAAAAATGTTGAGGTAACTAGGTGAGCTGGCTCTCGGCTGTGTGTATACCTCCTCTCTCGCTGATTAGATAGCCAGTTTGAACATGCTCCTCATGAACTTGTTTATAAAACAATTTTCGCTTGAATTCTGCAATGTCTCGAGATGCAGACATGTAAGAGGCTGATAATTAGCTGAACATATACTAGTACTATACATATACTTTATTTGAATATTACTAGTACTATACATATACTTTATTTGAATATTGCAACATTCTTATCTTAAATACTTTGGCAACATGAAACCTACAATATGTTCAACAATATTTCTATAATTAACACTGACAGAGACCCCTCCCCTATCAGCCAAACACTGTGGGCATAGTTAGTAAGAGTGATGACATCATCCATAGCAACAAGGTCAACCCCATCCTTACTCTTAGCTTAAGACTTTTGTGAATAGGTTAAGAGAAAACTCTTAACTAAGAACTTTTACTGCCATTTAGGAGAACTTTTAGTGGTAAGATTAAATGTTTTGTGAATACGGCCCCAGAGCTAAATTTACTCTTTGCAGCAAGAAAGCAAAGATAAATCAGGCCAGGTGCAATGACAGCCAACATTACCCTGTGAAGGAGTGCACTTTGATGAAGGCTTGTTTATCAGAGACAGAAATAAGACTTGGGCTTTCTTTATAATATGGAGCTTCCTGACAGTCTAACACCATGGCTATCCTTGCTGCTAACGCACCACATTCTGCAAGTGAGAAACAACAACATATGCGATGTGAAAACTGGGTATAACAGGACTCGGATGGGTTCTCTTTTGTGTCTCCTTAAGCGATATCTGTTTCTATTTCAGACTAAGCAGTCATGGTGATGATGAGAAAAGTAGGGGTGGGAGAAAAGGTTGATGCATCGATGCATCGCAATTCGTTATCTAACGATTCAGAATCAATTCTCAAAAAGTCAGAATCGATTCTGTGCTCAATTCAAACGGCCACTTCACCACTGTGCGCGCGTGGTGTTCAGGCAGTTCAGGGTCTATTTATAATGCAGGGGGCGGGACTTCAGATTCTAGAGTGCATTTGATTGGACAGAAGATTGATGAGAAAGTGAAGTCTGCGATGATTACGACTGCGATCGTTTGAATGGAAGTGAGAGACTAAGTTTTGAATGCTTATATCTCCTAAATGCAATTTTTGTCATTGTTTTGGAACACACCAGCTTACTCATATCCTTTAAAGGCTAAGATAAACATACTAAAAGCTAAAAATCTTTATTTTGATTTCAGTGGGCCTTTAAAGACATTTTTTGTTAAAATGTTCTAAAGAAACTGAAAAATTGTCACACTTAGTTGTAAATTGAGAACTGTTTATTCTTAATGATTGCTCTTTGCAATTGTATAGCGTACTAGGTTTCATTAGAGCTTATTAATCTTGAATATAACTGTTAATAAAATAAAGTATTGAAAGAAATCTTCATAATCATTTTTAATATGGTATTACTGTCAAACAGATATTCTAACTATAACAAAAAACATATTAGCTCCAATTTTGGTTAAAATGTAAAGTTCATGTATTTGCACGACAGGATATTTAGTTATCAAAAATGTATGTTAAGAATCGTTTTGGGAATTGGATCGTTACTCTCAAAATCGGAATCGGATCGTTAAGTGCCTTAAGATTCCTACCCCTAGAGAAAAGCATTTAAGGTGTGCCAACATTAAGGTAAAATCGTAAAAGCTTTAGGTAGCCTGACATACCTGCACAATCTCAAGCATCTCTGACTTGCTGATGTATCCGTTTCCATCCAAATCATACATGCTAAACGCCCACTTGAGCTTTTGTTCCAGCTTCCCTCGTGATGTGACGCTCAATGCAATTATGAACTCCCGAAAGTCTATTGTGCCATCGCCATTCGCGTCAAATGTACGGAACACGTGCTCTGCAAACTTTGAGGCGTCACCATAAGGGAAGAAGTTTCCGTAGATTTTCTTAAATTCCTCCATGGAGAGGTTGCCACTGGGACAGTCCCGTAGAAAGCCTTTGTACCATTCCTGGATCTCATGCTCCGTAAAGTCCGTGCTCTCCAGCAGGTCCTGCATCACCTCAGGGCGGAGCTTGCTGTTCTGCTTCCCCATGTTTTCGTTTCACGAGACCGCGCTGGTGAAAGAAAGGGAAGAGAGAAAATGAGCATAGATGGAAAGCTCTATAGATTCAAGTCTACATATTGTGGCACCTTATTCTGCCATAATCCTTTATGTAAAAGGCCCATCATCCCAATTTATTTGTGGCACAGCACAGTTAAGAATGCAGACTATTTTTAATAAGTGCGATCATCCACATTTCAATTTTGTTCGTACAGTACCCTAACACCAGGGCTCTGAACCGTTCAAGGAACAAAAAAACAGAAACAAACAAAATTAACAGGAACAAACAAACTAAATTAAGTTTAATCATTATGAACAAAAACGCTTATTGAATTGATAAAATTACCATTAATGGTTAATATGTTATTTTATCGTTCTGTTTAATATTTTAATTTGGCAGTCAACCAATCATGAATTCAAAAAGCATGGCCAATGCAAATATGACGCATCAAACATGAGGGAAATGCCTGTGCTCAGTTGTCAAGTCATCATAGGAAAGTTGCAAAAGCAATGTGCTGGCATGAGGTTTTTCAGAGGATGTTACCAACCGTTCAAGCATTACGACATGTGCAAACTAACATTTTACCAAAAATCAAGCTCAATGGAGTTACAAGGTTTTTCACCAGCGAATGTCAGAGATTTGTGTTTTGTCAGTTATAGAACGGGTACATCTGAGGCACAAAAAGCACTGCATTATGATCAAATTACAGATTACAAAGTTTATTGTAGCTATGTGGTCACTCAGTTTAATACAGTCGTTTAATACATTTGGCCAAAATCTTGTGTAATAAAAGATGAAGTGCTATGCACAAGCTGTATTGGCAACACAAAAATTCTGGCACATTTTTCAAAGGCTATGGCCAATTGTGAAGCCCACCAGTGACATTACAACATTCAGCAGTAGAAACACACTCAGTAACCAGTAATACTCCACTCAATGACCTGCAGCGGTAAAATCACTGTATGTGTGAATGGAGCATGAGCCAAATATATTTCAATGCTTTTGCGTTCCCCTCGAAATTATATATTTGGGTAATTAAAATGTTTAGAATTTGCGGGCATCAGTGAGCCGCTATCAATACACAGGGTATTGAAATTGCTTTTGAATGTACACTCGCTTTTTACTTTCACTTTCCAATTTGCAATCACGCATACTCTGTGTATAGGGAGCGGCAGTACTGATCACACATTTTTTACAAGATCATTTGTAAATGATGCTCAGGATCTGTTGCGCACTAAATCCTCAGACATGGTCAGTCATCTCTCCTAACTTATCTTCACATAAGTGAAATCTGATGAACTGTGTAACCGACTGCCACAGCAAGCCTAACAATGTCCCTTTAGGGGCTTCATAAAATGTGTTTTAAATTTTCTGTGCCATTCCAAATTCAGATTTAGGCTTTGAGCACATCCCTATTCCTCCTTATCTAATGCCTGCTATAAACTGTGGGATTTTGGCAATCCTATAGGATTATTACAAATCACAATGTACGACATGGATCTAATAAACTTGGGTACAACATGCATGTAGACTGTACGATGATGACACCTTTTGAATCGAAGGCTACGGCGCAAGTAGAGAAGAATAAAACGTCATCAGCATGCGCTAGTGATAAACAAATAGAGCAAAGATGAATTACACTTTGGCAATTGTGGTTTTTATGTGCACTGAATAAAGAGGAAGCGAAAGAAGAGAATATGGACGCAGTCATAGCTAGGGAAAAGAGGCCAATTTGGCATGCCAATTTTGCAAATTGAGCTTGAGGTAAGCAGTTTTAAGTTTTAGCGCCATGTCGCATTGATCAATATGCCATTCATGTTGCATTTTTATTGGCTAGTCAGTAGACGTAGGTCGTAGCAGCAAACACACTATGAGATGATCATGCTAAATTTCTGACACTGTCAGAAAATTATCGCAGTCTATCTTTGGTCGCAAGACAACAGCTGTCTTTGAACCTCTCTCACTGTACGACGTAGGATCACCTTTTAGGAGCCAACCACAGAAATCGCCACGATTGGTCATTTTGCGCCTGGGACAGCCTAAAATCGTACAATGTGCACCTGGTATAAAAGTGTCTCAACCCTGGTCCTGGACAAAATCATTTTGAAAGTCTACTCTGGGTGCGTCTCAATCAGCTCCCTAGTTCAGTAGTCAGGGCGCTGATCAGGGAATCAGTCAATGGGCTGAATCCCTGATCAATGCCCTGACTACTGAACTAGGGAGCTGATTGAGACGCACCCTTTTCTGACACGCATTTCAGGTCCCTGGAGTTTGAATCAGATGTGTTTAATTAGGGAGACAAACAAAATGTGCAGTATTGGGGTTCCTTCAGGAGCAGGGTTGACAAACAGCATGACAAAATATTAGCAGCAATTCAACATTGCAGTATCTTTTGACAATGAAAACCTTACAAAACATACTGACCAATTACGCACAACAACAGAAGATACACAAAGCAAAACTACAGTATAAAGCCATACACAAATGTGTCTGCTCAGGAATCCATTTTGCATAGCAGCTGCATCATCATCTAAAGATTGTATGTGGCTCCATAACAATACCAGAAACATATTACAAATACTCCTAGGAATACAAGAAGACACCTTTTATCATGCAAACATAGGTCCCTAGAGAGGTTCCCTTTCTGCAGAATGAGAAAGTCCTCAAAAATTCTGTTAAGAAAACAAATAAACAACACTAGGACACTTTCCTCTGTGCTCAGACTTACACCTCCATATCTCAAAGTACTTGAAGTTTTTCCTTTATAAAAGGTGCAATAGCTAACTACACATTTTAGGATTTAGTATCAGACAAATGAGCCAGAACATAAATAAAAACATGCCAAAACAAAACCAAAAAAACATTCTGATAAATCTAAAAAGGACAAAACATATCTAGACATAAGTGTCTAGCAATCAATAAAAATGGCAAAACAGAACTGAAAAATGTGTCCATGAGACAGGTCATTCACAGTCCCCAGCTGTAGAGCCTCCATTCAGGCCGGAAGGTCTGGAGAGCCTCAGCTGTTACGTGACTTCTGATGTGTCTATATGCAGGAAGTGACTCCCGTTTCTCATTTGGGTCATGGATCTTTGGACTAATCAGACAACCGTTTTACTAAAGTTCTAGGCAGACGCATATACACACAAAACAATACACAACACACAACGTAAAATGTAAATACTTTTAAACGAGCCGAATCAATCGTGCACTGGAACTGAGGGGTGAAGGTTAAGGCAGAAGAGGAGATGGTACTCACTCTTTGATAAGAACTGGAGTGTAGCTCTTCAAATTAAAGAACACTTGTAGATCTGAAACTGTTTTTTTGAATGACCCACACAAGTACTACACTACACCATGTCTTAACTGTTTGGTATAATGAAGGGAAAAACCTTATTGCTGTAGCGCTTTCATAAAACAGACCAAAGAACAAATCAGCCAAATGTTATAGAAATTTCATCATAGAACAGGTGCAGTTTAAAAAAGGACCACATTCACACTGGGCTTTGATTCTGGGGAAAAAAATTGCCATCAAATTGCCAGACAGCCTCCTGTATCAATGCAAGACTGAGCATTTAAAGTTCTCTGAAATGTATAACCATTATAATTTACCTTGTTTATAGGCAGTAGGCTACTAGTATATAAGATTGTAGTGCTGAAACAGCATTTTTGTCAACCATTGGAATTATTTTTAATCATCCATCAATCAGTTATTTTAGGCCCTATTTAGACCTGGTATTAAGATGTGTTTTTGTACGGATCACAAGTGGACAACGTTAAATACAGGTATAAACGTTTTGAGATTGTTCATTTTCAATTACTTCCAGAGGTAGTTGAAAACGCATTTGACCAGATTGCTTTCGTAGTGTAAATGCTCATGTGGTTGAATGTGTTCGAACAGCCACAAAAGACCACCTACTGACCTAAGGCATAAACATTATGGGAAGAGCACAGACGGAATTTAAACTTTGTCGACTGAAGACCCAAGTTTGAATTGATGGTTGAAAGTGGACAAAAGAGACGGATTAAAACACCAGGTGTAAATAGGAATGTGTCCCCCTCGTCTATTGTGATCAGATTGACCAAAATGTATCTTAATACCAGGTGTAAACAGATCCTTAAATTCTTTATGCCAATTTCAGATAAATACTTTTTTGAAAAACTATTCTGAACATAAATCATAGTTATTCCAAGTATGAATTTAAAAATATTTGGGATATAATGCCAATATATTTGGATCACACACAGGGTTCATACTTGGCAGGTTTGGTTGGATTTAAATAAACTTAAAATGTCCACTTGTTTGACGCACAGTAAGGTTTTGAATCGGATGGCAGAGATCCACTTTTTAGAAGATCCCTGTCCACTTCCAAACAATTTCCGGTGTGGTTTGACTGAAATATGAAATCAAACGGACCAAAGATAAACATTCTGTTACAAATTATATGTTATAATAGCGTATCCTTATTTTTGTCCTTTAGGTCTGGTGTTAAAAACGACAGTGTGAATGCTAAGCTAAGCTAACTATGTCTAAAATGTATCATTTTCTATATGACAGTAACAATGCTACTGACCAACATTGACTTGAGACTTAAAGCTGCAGTCCATAACTTTTTTTGGTTAAAAATTATCCTAAATAATTGAGCAAATACACAACAAGCCAGTATTAAAAACAATCTCCTTACCTTAGCCCGATTCACAACGGTAAGCTTGTAATATTGTGTTATAATTAGAGTGGTGTGGTGGATTTCTGTGTCACGTCTGTATACATAAAGAAAGAGTCCGGCTAGTAGTAGTAATGCACGCGAGGAGCGTGTATACCGCATGTTCTTCAGCGGATCATTTATAGCCTTTTCTCACAGCAGCTGGAGTATTAAAACTTAATTTGTTCAAATGACATTGAACGGTGAAAATTCTTATTTAGGTTATACTCCAAGATGTGGAATCTGTGATTCTGAAGTACAGTATCACCACCGGTGCGGTGACCTACAGCAAAGCCGTACATACTCCTCAAAACATTCCTCCGCACTACGTGAGCCGTGTCTCACGTACAGATGATAACTCCGCAAATAACTGCAATTGTAGGTTTCAAACAGAGATGGCGACAGAGGCAAAACTTACGGACTGCAGCTTTAAGAAAACATAAATCTGTAAAATATGTAGATTGTGTTGTAGAGACACAGAAGCTCTTTCTTCTGTTTAGTGATTACTGTATATCACACAAATATATTGTTAAAAGCATTAATAAAAGGAAAAAGTAAATGCAGACGGCATATGATATTGCCATTTTTCTTTTGAATATTAGACAAAGTTGAAAGGAAACTACTGAGGGAGAAAAAAAAGAAAAAAAAGAAGTATTTTACGTGTCTGCTGTGCCGTGGCTCTGAGAAATGCTATTCTATTTAAATGAGACTGTGTTACCAAGTAATAGGCTGGCGTGCAACAATGACATGTAACAATGAATACTGGTTGATTATTTTGCATGCCAGTAGTACAGCTCCTTCAGATCCAAGTTGGCAGTTCTTGGTGCCGTCAAAAATCAGGCTTGTGAAACTAATAGACTAAATAGGAAAATATATCTGCTGCTGCTGATGATTTAAAAATATCAAATCAACCAGAGATCTTTAAAATTGTCAAAGGTTTCAAACACTTGGAACTGAAACATTCTGCATTCAAACCATTTTGCCGCCGATTTGATTTCGCCCTGCAGCTCAGGCTGGAAACCTGTACATTCATTTCTACTGCTTCGGTTACACTTTTGCGGGAACCAATCACATACTGGCTTATCCACCTGGCATGCTATTGGCGGGTTTAATACGATGACGGATAGAGAAGCGATGGGTCGTTGCCCGTTGATCACGCCTCTTGTGGTCTGATTGGTTGAAAGACTATACAATTGTGTACAGAGTAGAGGTCTTCACGGAGCCCCCGAGACCCGTGGACCCGGGGCCCGTACGGGTTCGGGTCTATATTTTAAATGGTCAGCCGGGTCTGGGTCGGGTCCCAATCTATTACTTCGGGTCCCAGATCTGTTTAACATTTGTGTGTAATACCCGAGTCAATCTGGACTCGGAGAACACCTGCCCGTGATCAGAGTTAGTCATCAGCACTGCTTGTGTGTTTTTTGTAACTTGCAATTGGTAAAATTAGGATAAGAAAAGTGTGAGCCGGGAAATAAGGTTTAAAAAAACACAAGCGATCTCTCTCGATCTCTGCCATTGCAAGCGCACTGTAATAATGGATACCTTCATGAGTAATGTGCGAAAAAAGCTAAAAACAACGAATATAAAGAATATATTTGGTCATCTTCTGTCTGGGCATCCTTCATGCATATTGTGGACAAACATGAGAAAAAAAGTAATTGCTGTCAAGTGTATTACGTGTGATGCACTGTTGAAGTTTGATTTGAACTTATATTTTAATAATTTATTTCAAATCAGCAACAAAATCTCAGGTGAATTGTCACATAAATGTTTTATATGACGCTCAAATTGTGTAAAAAAAAAAGCTAAATTTCAGGTTGCTCCAGCTAACGCGCATGTGCAGTCTCAAGCACGTGTCATGTTTCTATGGCAACCCGAGCTTCCGCAGTGACTGACTTTAATAATAATATGAATGAACCGTCTTGTTTAATCTGAAAGGTTTGGTGAACAGACTTGGCTCACAGAGATGATAGCAAATAAATAATGCGGACGTCAGCGGCCACCGAACGAGCAATCGTTATTATAGTTCAAAAAGGCAAAGAGTCAAAGTTATTATGCGAGTTAACTTGAGGCGAAATGCAAATCTGCAAAGACGCATTTGTCATTCGTCACAGTGACATGAAGTGGACTTTTACAGATGAAATGATGAGTGAATTAAGCATGCTTGGAATAACGAGAGGAATAACATGGATTTAACTTTTTGGCAAGGATGTAATGAATCAAGTAACGTTACAAGGAAGGGAGACGACGGATATAGGTAAGATAAAAAGTTATATTTTTCGCAAATTGTTTATTGACTTGTTAATATCAGTTTATTGTGGAATATGTAACAATCAGGTCCAGTCGGGTCTGTGTCTTCCCGCCGGGTTCGGTTCCAGCTTTTAAATAATAGACGGGTCCAGGTCGGTTCCGGGTACTACAGTTTTGGCATTTCTCGGATCTGCACGGGTCCGGGTCCTGGTCCAGTTTTTGAAATAATAGACGGGTCCGGGTCGGTTCCGTTTAGCACATTACGGGTCTCTTCGGGTTCGGGTATGAATTTTTGGACGCGTGAAGACCTCTAGTACAGAGTCATTTGAATTATGCTCATTTATCACGACTCTTGTGCAGTAGAAAATACATAGCAGACTCCCCAGACCAATGTTCAATCTTAAATTGAGCTTGGTCTGGTGATAGCCAGACAAATTCAAATACATAAACTAATACATAATACAGTCAAATTAATACTTTTATTCAGCAAGGACACATTCAATTGTCAGTACAGCCTAACTTTTTATACAAACACTAAAAAAATTCATCAGTTTCCACAAAAATAGTAAACGGCACAAACATTTTCAACTGTTATAATAATAATAAAAAAAATTATAAATAAATTATATTGTATATATATATATAAACTGTTTTTACTGTCAAACCTGGGTGAACAAAAGAGGCCTCTTTTTTTAAAAACATAAAAGTCTTGCAACCCCAAACTGTAAAGATGACATGGCAATTTTATTGTTTGCATATTGTAATAATATTATATGAATATATAAATATTATATGAATTTCACAATATTCAGTAACTCATTAAACTAGAAATTAAGGTTTGGTACTGACGTTTGTCGTCACGGAACAAAAGATGCTTTGTAAAATATATCATTAACCCCTTAAGGCAAAACCCAGGCACACCTTTTTGTCGTTTGACTAATAATATTTGAACTCTGAATGCTATTTCAACATTGAACAAAGAACAAGATTAAAAGCAAATGGAAAGCCTGGAACCAGAAGAGTATAGAATCCAAACAACCAAATTGTTCTTTAACTACATATAAAAGCAAACAAGAACTGAATTCCCTATTGAATCACTGCTTGTCTGCCCAGGAACCTGGCCATTCAGTCTAATGATAGAGGCCATTAACATTAAAAACACAGAACAACAGTCACATGAGAGAGTTCAGAACATGCAGTCCAAGCAAGAAGCCCTTGAGTTGAGTTGAAGACTGAAACAGTCGATCCAAATGAAGATTTATAGTGCTACACGTTTAAACTATATTTAACTGCAAACTGATAAGGAAAGCAGATGCTGAGGTCACACTGCATTATATGAGCTAAATTCACAACGTTCTTTTAGATTTAATATGTCATGTGCTAGGAAATAGTTTTCAGCTAAGAGGTGTCATGGCTGACAGGCATTAATTAAGTATCCAGCATTAATCCTCCTGATTAAACTGAACATCAAATTTAAACAAAGAGGACAGACTGGGGCTTAATTACAACACAGTTAGCAATGCTGTCATCATGTATAATAATGAATCTCTGTGACCTCTTGCCATGTTGCTATGGAAACAGACACTCCATGTAGCATTGGTTAGCAGAGAGAAAACAACAAAATCAATGAGGCTACAGATGTTTGCATCTCTAGACGGAACACTGCTGCTCCAAACGGATTTCCTTATAAAATTGGGATTTCAGCCAATTGGAGCCAAGAGACTAATGGTACAGTGATAGTGTTGCACAGGGAAACTATTGTATTTCTGACCTTTCATAGTTTGGTTTGTTTGTGATCCAGTGCAAGCAAACGTAATCTTCAAATCATTAGCCAAGAACATTTGAGGAAAAACATTCATTGCTTAAGCAGTTGATTGCTTAACCTTAGATCACACGTCTATCTGACACCAGTATTTCAAAATGTTAACAACTTTTAACTATGACTTTTTTTTTTTTTTGGTAATTGAAATAAAGGTGAACTAAAATAAATAATAGATGAAGAAATGTTGAAATACTGCAATGAGTTGAAGCACTAAAATTACTAACATTTACAAAAAAAAACAAAAAAAACCTGAACTCTTTTCCCGCCATTGATGGAATCAAAAGACATGTGAAGAAGCAGCAGAAACAACCGATAGCATATGTAAGCAGATGCATGTGTGAATCAATAATCAACACTTACTCCGGTCTGTATCTGATACCGTTCTCATGCGTGCGCCGCATGTTGTTTGAATTCTCCACTGTTACCATTGGCTGAATCCGAAATCGTTTCAATCACTATTCCCTACGTTATCCGCTAATACAGTTCACTTGAAGGAGTGGATGAAAACGAGTGTGTGAAGTCGGACAGCCGTTGTGTGTACATCGGCTGTACACTCGTTACTGCGGTGCAATGTGGGATTGAATGAGTGCACTCAATAACGTCTACTTTGGTTTCGGACACCACTACAAATGGCTGTCCCTTCAAATAATGCCCTATATGAGGGTATAGGGGGCGATTTCGGATTCAGCCATAGGCTGTAATGCGATCTCAGCTGTGTCCTCACTACAGTGCAACAGTAAAACAGGACCCTTCTCAAACAGTGTTGCGCTGCGTTCCGAACGTTGTTTAAGCGAAATATAACGGGTATTGCGGTATCATCATGTATGAACCGGTATACCGTCCAGCACTAAAATATAATAAATAACACTGCCGGAACTGGTGGAAACAACATCCTGTTTGCCCTTCTTGAAACGGTGTATAATGGCCACAAACATTCATATCGGCAGGTTGAAAGCAGATCTTCAAAAAAAATAAGGCCCTCTATCTGGGTGGTAATTTGCTAATGACAGAGAAATTAATCTAATTAAGCTCTTCTGAACAGCGTCTAAAAGGTTGATCTTTGATGTCACACTGTGGCTGCTTTCAGCTTTTTGCCATGTTGTAACAATCCTGCACCTTTTGTCCAGTGAATCCATGGCTTTTCCAGTTGTTCTTGATTACTGGATAAGGATTTTATAGAAATGACCAAATACATACTTCAGAATTAAGCATAACTAGCAAAAAACATGATATTTCCAAGCCTGAAAATCTTAAAATTCCTTGATTTTCCAGAATTTTCATGATCGTGAGGACTTCGAACTAGAGAACTGGGAAATTACGACCTCTTGTAGCAAAAATTAGTAATTTTTCTGCTGACATGAACAGAACTTTAACCCTAAAAACAGTGCTCTCTGATTTGTGTGATCACAAGGAAACTGAAATGCTCTAGAGGTTAAAGAGGAAACCATCCTCTAACGAAAGGAAACAATTTCTTGTTCCACAGAATATCCTGACCTATTCTGTCATGAGTGCAAAGCTATCCTGTGTTCCTGATATTTTGTTTTTCTCTGGGCGATATAACCCAGGGCAACAGTGATGATCTGTTGTGATGACAACCTTACTGGTGTAGTCACCAACTCTTCTAGCTTTTCAAATCTTTCATTGTGCTCACATTCGCCATCACTGCACAAAGAAACAGACAGAGGAACATGATTCAACCGTTTCGATCTCTTTTGCATGGTTAATTTCACTTTTGCCCAATACTATGTCTCATGTGTCAAAAGAGTTTATGCATATTCGGATAACATTTATTGATTGAACAGCAGAAAATGAATGATCAATGGAAATCGACACCTGAAATGATGTATGCAGTATGAATGACATTGCAACAAAGTTTTTAGCAGTCCTAATCATTAGGGCTAAATGATCTCTATATTTATTAGCAGTGTCTGAAAAATGATACCAGGCTAACATGTAAAGCAACATACAGGTATAAACTCAAGATCTTTTTCAGCAGAACCATCTAGTTCTCTGGATGAAAAGTTTAAAAACGATTCTCCCATTCAGTTCTGTCCAGCAGTGCATGCTTTGCCCTCATTATCCATGGCACTCTACACACAACCAGTCTAAACCAGGAGTCTGGCTGCATTTCCTTCCATTAATATTATTTATATAATTGATCAAGGTCAGTTTCGCAAGTCTTTTTTTTTATTTATGGGAGTTCAGAAAAAAGACTGTGAGAAAACATTTGAGCAAAGGGAACTGAAACCAAGAAACCGACCTAAAGAATGACCAATATAATAATACCAGGCATTTCATGTTGGCGTGCCAACAAATAAACAATAGCACAGGAAGAAAAAGTTTCCCACAGAGAGAGGAGAGCCAAGGAAACAACAGAATGACTATTAACACTTCCAACTAACACTTCATAAATAGTGCAAACTAAGGAGGAACGCCACAGTATCCATTTTCCAAGTTTTTTGAGAACTGTATTTTTAGCCAACAGCAATGTGTTTGATGTGAGAAGTACCAGAAATATGGTGCTAATAAAGGTACAATTTAACCATTTCAGTTCTCTCTAGTTTAGGCCTCTCTGTCGTTGAAGACAAAGAAAAAAAATGCTTATCTAATGACAGACTTAAAGCTATAAAAATTATATTTATAAACATATATAAATGTTTCTAGAAATGTACAAAATCAATTGGGGGTGGGGTGGGGGGGGGAGAAGTGTGCAACAAAACAAGAACAGCTGTGTCCAGCTCTCAGCATGGTGAGGGATATTTTCTGACATGAGGAGCCCTGCAGAGAATGAGCTGGACACAAACAGGGCAAAAAATGACAACCTGAGAGAAAATCCAAGCCGCTTTTTACAATGCAGTTTTTTTTGTACTTAAACACTTTCAGCAACTGAAAGGGAATTGAATTGGAAACAGCAGAAATACTAACAAAGTTCATCATTCTGATTTCATCAGAAATATACACAACCTAAAAGATCTTTCTAATCCCAAGTGCAAAAACTCATTCCAGAACCTTTTGTTAAGGGATGGTATTACTTATGATAAGACCTAGTGAAGACCACTAAGTACACTATGCAAATACAACATGTCACGGCTTCAGACTGCGATCAAACGGTCGCATTTTACAACCTTTTTTCCTGCTGGTGCAACTAAATTTTGTTAGAGGTCGCACAGGTGCGACAACCACGTTGCCCAACTGATAAAATCTGGCATTTGTGTTACAGAAGGGGCAAACGAAACGAAAGAGGAACGGAGCCGTGCGGACTGTTTATCAGCTCGGATCAATATAGACAGTGCAGCGTGAGCTCATACACGGGCCAACCTCGATCATGCGACACTACACAACACAGCACTGGGATATCCAGTGACAGAGTTTGAATTTGCCACATAATTAATAACATTGCTACTGCGAGATCTAGTGGGAAGTGTTCGGCACAGAATTCTCTGTTATATACACACACACACACACACATATATATTAGAGATGGGTCGCGATTTTCGAATATTCGATAGTTGATTTAATTATAGAATATCGAATAGTTTGTGCGACTATCGTCCTCAAAAATCCCCATGTTTTCGGTGTGGTGGTGACACGTTCATGTAACCAGAGGGAGGCGCTGCCAATAACGCACCTCAAGCTGTCAGTCAGCTCTCAGGGTGTTTTATACTGGGCACGTTTGCTGCGGTCCGAGCGTGATTCTTCCCTCCACCTCCGCAGTGTTGGTCTGGTTTCACACTCAACTTGAACCCTAGTGTGTTTGCGTTCATCTAACGTCATCACAAACGTGCACGGGCATGATAGTAAACAGAACGCGGGTCAAATATATTGGGCTTTTTTTAATTAATTTGGTGCTATTATGTGCAGCTGAGTAAACAACACTTGGGTTTACTGTATGTGTGTCGCTGGAAGGCGGCTTTGCTGCTTGCAAACAAACTCTTTTGAGGAGACGGTGAATTGCCATTCATTTGCTGCCCTGATTGCACTCTATGCGCGAATACACTGCAGGCTCGCTCTCGCGATCGTATCTCAGTTAAATCATCAACACTATCATCACTTACATTTGTGTTATTGAACTAATGACATTGCCATCGGCTAAAACGCATGCGCTGGTTACTTTTCTTCCAGAACATGTGCGCACCCGAGTGTTGTTCGCACATTCACGTCAATCGCGGCACAGCTCCGAGTGCAACCGAACTCCGGTTGTGTGTTCTCGGGTTCGATACCTCAGTGCACACCAAGCTCTGTATGTAAGCTGTTGAGCATTGAGCATTGTAGCTAGGGATGTAAACGGTTAATCGATTAATTGTCAACAAGAATTTACTCGATTAAATTAAATGTTGGTTAATTGCACATTGCGTACGTGACACGAGATTCTCGCGGATGGCGAGAGACCCGACAAAAACTTGAGCCGGCAAAAAAGAAACCAAACATGACGCCGGCTTCACACCGCACATGCAAGCAGGGCGTTGGCAGGGCAGGAGCAGTAAGTATGGAGAGCGGGAGCCGCGCGCGCCTGTTGTGCATTCACACTGGCAGTGTTTGTCTCGTGCAGCTGAACTGCGGCTCGTGTATTGCAAATACAGATGAATATTGTCCATTATGTCACATTTTCCAGTCTTCTCCTCCTATCCCTGTCTGCCTCGTTCTTTGATTTATGATGGATTTTGATTAACGATTGCGGCACTGCTGCTTCTGCTCTGCTCCTGCTATGCACTGCCGTGCCGCCTCTGCGTGCGGTGTGAATGCTCTAATCTGTTAACATGGGCGCCGAAAAAAATATGCGCTGCTTACACCCTGCTAACGCGTGTAGTGTGAAACCGCAGGCCAGTAATTTACCAGATAGATTATTATATGTAGGCTTAATATAGTGTAGGCTAAGCCTACCCATATAGATTTTTATTTAAAATGTATTTTATGTTGCTTAATGTTTCACATGCAACAGGTGAGCCAGTGCACAATTATTTTTTATGCATTTTAATTTTCTGTGCATTATTTATTTTGTTAAACTATATAAATGCCATTATCTGTACCGTATCCCAACTGTTACAATAAAGCATCGATTGAGCAATATAACATGCATTTTTATTCAGTATATACAGTGAGGAAAATAAGTATTTGAACACCCTGCTATTTTGCAAGTTCTCCCACTTAGAAATCATGGAGGGGTCTGAAATGGTCATCGTAGGTGCATGTCCACTGTGAGAGACAATCTAAAAAAAAAAAAATCCAGAAATCACAATGTATGATTTTTTACCTATTTATTTGTATGATACAGCTGCAAATAAATATTTGAACACCTGAGAAAATCAATTAATCGTTAATATTTGGTACAGTAGCCTTTGTTTGCAATTACAGAAGTCAAACGTTTCCTGTAGTTTTTCAGCAGGTTTGCACACACTGCAGGAGGGATTTTGGCCCACTCCTCCACACAGATCTTCTCTAGATCAGTCAGATTTCTGGCCTGTCGCTGAGAAACACAGAGTTTGAGCTCCCTCCAAAGATTCTCTATTGGGTTTAGGTCTGGAGACTGGCTAGGCCACGCCAGAACCTTGATATGCTTCTTACAGAGCCACTCCTTGGTTATCCTGGCTGTGTGCTTCGGGTCATTGTCATGTTGGAAGACCCAGCCTCGACCCATCTTCAATGCTCTAACTGAGGGAAGGAGGTTGTTCCCCAAAATCTCGCAATACATGGCCCTGGTCATCCTCTCCTTAATACAGTGCAGTCGCCCTGTCCCATGTGCAGAAAACCCCCAAAGCATGATGCTACCACCCCCATGCTTCACAGTAGGGATGGTACTCATCATTCTTCTTCCTCCAAACACGTTTAGTGGAATTATGACCAAAAAGTTCTATTTTGGTCTCATCTGACCACATGACTTTTCTCCCATGACTCCTCTGGATCATCCAAATGGTCATTGGCAAACTTAAGACGGGCCTTGACATGTGCTGGTTTAAGCAGGGGAATCTTCCGTGCCATGCATGATTTCAAACCATGACGTCTTAGTGTATTACCAACAGTAACCTTGGAAACGGTGGTCCCAGCTCTTGTCAGGTCATTGACCAGCTCCTCCCGTGTAGTTCTGGGCTGATTTCTCACCTTTCTTAGGATCATTGAGACCCCACTAGGTGAGATCTTGCATGGAGCCCTAGTCCGAGGGAGATTGACAGTCATGTTTAGCTTCTTCCATTTTTTAATGATTGCTCCACCAGTGGACCTTTTTTCACCAAGCTGCTTGGCAATTTCCCCGTAGCCCTTTCCAGCCTTGTGGAGGTGTACAATTTTGTCTCTAGTGTCTTTGGACAGCTCTTTGGTCTTGGCCATGTTAGTAGTTGGATTTTTACTGATTGTATGGGGTGGACAGGTGTCTATGCAGCTAACGACAAACAGGTGCATCTAATTTAGGATAATAAATGGAGTGGAGGTGGACATTTTAAAAGGCAGACTAACAGGTCTTTGAGGGTCAGAATTCTAGCTGATAGACAGGTGTTCAAATACTTATTTGCAGCTGTATCATACAAATAAATAGTTTAAAAAATCATATTGTGATTTCTGGATTTTTTTTTTTTTAGATTATGTCTCTCACAGTGGACATGCACCTACTATGACAATGTCAGACCCCTCCATGATCTCCAAGTGGGAGAACTTGCAAAATAGCAGGGTGTTCAAATACTTATTTTCCTCACTGTAAGCAATATTTTGCTTTTTATGTTAAAGACACTATTGATACAGTGAGAAATTTACATTCTCAGGAAAATAGCCGCTTATCAGTTAATCGTTAATCGATCGATAAGGTCAATCAACTATCGATTAATGAATTAATCACAGGCATGTCTTTTGAGCACATGATAGCTATGGCCATTCAGTCTCAGGCCATTGTAGGACTCAGCTTGTGTTGAAATGAAGTGAATGACAGCTTAAGTGATTATAAAAATTAGTTTAAAAAAAAAAGTAAGCTTTAAAAGAATGCCTGTTTTTCCATACATTTTTTGTACAAATTATATAGGGTCGCTAATGACTTACTGCATTCAGTACTGAACCCAATCAAATATTAGTATCTGTGTCAATTGATGGTGGATCTGGTGAAGAAGAATATCGAGAATATGTTTGAGATCATGAATATGAGCCAGATGCTGAATGTACTGGGAAATGAGGTCTGACGAGGACAGTGATGATGGTATGATGGTATAAATCATCTGCTCACAACTGAACCCTTCCAAGCTCCAAAAGGTAACAAAACATGCTTTATTTTATTATTCTTCTAATTTCAGGAGTATACTCTAATCGCGACAGGTAGAGATCCAGTGTTAGATATAGACCCGGGTCGCTAAAGACCCGAATATGTAATAATGATTGGTGAAACGGTCAAGGGTAAAAAAAAAAAAAAAAAATAAAAAATAAAAAAATGTTCTGTGATCATCCTGTGAAAATCTGTCAATCAAAAGTTTAAAAAATAAAATTTAATAATAAAAATAAAAAATAGTTGGACAGTGAAACTAAAGCACTTCTCATGCAGGTGGATTAAGGCAGAGGTAGAAAAAGACGGTGTGAAGAGAACATTTGTTTTTATTGGGAAAATCAATCTTGTAATTTTATGGAAATTTACCAGCTTTAATGTGTGAATAGAGAGGAAGAATCCAGATCATCGCAAGTGACAATTAGTTTCAAATATTCAAATATTCGTCTTGTTAACAGACTTAACTAGATTTTTTCCGTTGCAAAAAAAAAAAAAAATATTTCAGAGGCTTTTACTTAGTTGTGATCTTGAAAATGAAAGAGTGCTTCAGTAAACACTAGTAGCGTAGGTTTGAGATACATACATTATGACATTAAGTGCTCATCAGACTGATACTGACGGTGAGAATGCTATTAAAACAGCACTTAGAGGCTTCATAATGGAAAAAAAAAAAATCATGTTCACTTGGCACTCTGTATTTAAGCCATTTATTAGATACACACAACACACAAGTACCACCTACACACTGCACACACACACACACGCTGTAATAACAGACAGGGTTGATAACATGAAATAGCAGTGGTTGCAGCGAGGATAATCTCCTCCCACACACGTGGGCCGTGCTGAACAAGCTGCCAGCAGTGTCTCTCATCCCTACTGCCAGCAGGCCTCCAACGCAGAAGTGTGTTTGTCTTTGGTGCCATGTGTTTCTGAACTACCAGTAGGCCGTGTGTGCACGAGAGTGTGTATAGGAAATACTGCCACATCACTACAGGGACCCGATAAAATCTAATAACCAATATGTCTCGCCGCAGGAGTCACGCCGAGCATTGAGTCTGCCCCATATGTAGGTGATTAATGTTAAAGTAGCTTTTGGTAAATTAGCTAGTGATGTCAATGATGATCCTTCCATTAGGAACAGAAGGAATGTTTTACTTTAGTGAAAGTGCGAAATGCACTGTCTGCTAGAAAGCACATTTCTTTGGTTTAAAGTGACAACGACTATTTTTTTTAATAAAGCCAACCGTCGAGCCTACAAAAACTCCAGCAATTAGCAATAAATGTTTTCTTCCTGCCATAGATCACCCTCCACCCACGTTCAATGCGACAGGGGGGATGGGGCTATTCTGGTATTCAGTGCAAGTGCGTCTCCTCGGAGAAAGCATTCTTTACACACACGCTCTCCCACATGCACGAGTTAAGCGAGCAGTGAAAGTGTGGGGGAAGGTGAAAATTAAAAGTTGGGGAAGAGTAGAGGAAGAATTTGGAAACATCATGCCAGCTCCCTCTCATCTGTCCTCCTTTCCCATGAGGCTCTCTAATGTAGCGGTTTCCGCTATGACAATATGACGGAATTCAGAGCTGGTGGTGGACTGGTGAGAACTATCTGCATCCAAATTCATGCAACCTGTCCACAAACCTACAACATGAAGAGATGTATAGGATCTGAAACATAGGAGGAGATAATCCATGTGCATAGGGGAGTTTATCGAGTGAATGACAGAAAGGGTACACTTGACTACATCTTTCTCCTATTCATAGATCCTCAATGCGCTGTTAGCGTGTGAAGGAGCGAGCCAGCATGCAACAGCTGTGCACGAAGAATCACACTGACATCTTGCATAACTGAACTAATACAATCTCACTACTTCAGTGATATCACATAACCATCGTATACTGCTACAAAAGAAAAATATGGAGCATGACTTACCTCTTTTTCTATTTCTATTTTTCTCCTGCAATCCACTGCCTTCAACAGTCCATAACCTGGCTATTTATACTTGACGGCGACGATGATGATAGTGGTAACAGACAGTGAAAAGAGACCACAAAGACGAAGACTAACCGTGTCAATTCAACAAGTCCTCAAGATTCTTCGAAGCCCTATGCAGTCAAGAGTGGACCAAACTCTGGCAGTGTCCCTCCTCCGGTGACGTCAACAACCAGTCACGTGAGTGCATAAAAAGCAGAAGCGAGCTAGTGTTACCCTGGCAACAGGCAGACAGTTCTATAGTGATTTCAATAGGTCATCTGTCAGAGCTGCAGTGAAAGAGACCCTCACAAAACCACAGTATAATCCCGCAGTCATAATGAGCGAGCGTTGCAGAAGAAAAGCTCCAGTGTAGACAGGAAGCTGCATCTCACGATGAAAGAGAAACCTCATGAAGTGTGCAACTTCATGCGGTATTATGTGTGAAACAAGAATACACGCAAATCGTCAGATTGTTGCAGTGTATTGCACTGCATAGAAGTGTTGAGGTATAAAAAGCAGTGTTCCCAGCCGTTTTAGACATGCTTCTCTCAGTCGTGGCAGGAACAGTGGCTGGTGTTGAGTCAATGGTTCCCATGAGACTTTGGATTCAGATGATAAACATTCTTTGGTAATCAGAACCACAGAGGAAGGCGGAACAGACTTCATGTCAACATTACAATCCCACTGCGTTATCAAATTGCCTGAGAGTGAAACCCCTTTTGCTTTTGTGTGACGCAATGACACTCAGTTTGTCATCAAACTCCTTAAAGTGCCCCTATTATGCTATTTTAAAATTAGTGTCCTGATTTAGTTTTGGAGGTCTCCAACAATTTCTCATTTTCTCATAATATCCATTGCACATCACCACAATGTTCAATGATTCTCAAATGACTCGATGGATGAATCAGTCTCTCTAAATCCCTCCTTTCCACAAGCCTACTCTGCTCTGATTGGTCAGATGGCCCAGTTTGTTGCGATTGGTCTACCTCGTACAGCGTGTATTTCGGAAAACAAACGTCTATTACCATAACTGAACTCCAGCTCCGCCAGGCTTCCTAAAGCTCAGTGACCTAAACAATGTAAAGACAGTAAGGATGTCGATTTTACATCAATCCCAGCGCGAGTCCAAATCGATGACGAAACATTGGAAGAAGTTATTCAACCCGAACTTTGAGCAGGACGTTTCTCAGTGATGCTACTCAGTTTGAGGTACATTATGAGATATTTCAACTGCATCAGCATTAACAAGTGTGCGTCCATCAACAAACCTGTGTGTGTGTGTGTCTTTCTCATTTATTGTGAGGGACATGCCGGAACTGTATAAAAGCGCATGAGTTAGCCCAGCACTAACGTGAATGACTGATGCAACGTTAACGTTTGCAAAACAAATCTTGCTCCATCCTTCCACGCATCTGATTAGCCAGATACTTACACAATATGAAACACAATGTGCGTGCAATAAGTGGACAGGCACTATTGCTAATGTTCCGTCTTGACATCACAAAATGGTTTGCGATTCGTTTAAAAAAACAAAAAAACAATTTGTTTAATTGACTCCGAGTCAACTTTTATTTTTGAGAGACAATAACTTTATATACGGTGCATTTTTACATTTAAAACTTTGCAGGATGTTTTCATTCACTTATAACTATATTACACACTATGAAAGAATTAAAAAAAATCCACAATAGGGGCACTTTAAACTGAAAGTGAACCTTTAAATGGTTAAAGGGGTGGTAAAACACATTCTTTCGAAGGCTTGATTGTGTTTGTGGGGTGCACTGTAACGTGTTCATGCTTCGTTTAAAAAAAAAAAATTGCATTATTTTTCATGTTTTACCTTTATTCTACACTGCTCTGTCCCTCCTTGTAAAAACAGTCTGATGGTTTCCGGGTTGTATGAAGCCAGTCCCTCAAAAATACGCAATGGGCTCAGATTGGTTAACTGGCCCAGTGTGTTGTGATTCCCTAACCGCCTAGTGCACGTTTGTCGGAAACGTCACGCCCCTTACCTCTACAGGTAGCCTCAGGCTACTAGCCTGTGCTTTGGGTAGTACAATGGCGTCAATAAAACCATACCAATTTGAGCGCGAATCAGACCCAGACAATTTTAGTGAAGGTGATCGAGCAGAACCTGTTCAGTCCTCAAGAGTAAAGACTGCGGATCTATAGTGATCGCTACTGAATGCCACCGTTACTTTTGTATTTTTAGAACGATTTGCTAAATATCAGTCGCAAGAACGAACACTAAACATTGGCTTTACTATAGTATATAAATCAAACACAGAACCATGTTTAGCATGCCTGTAGATAAACAATACATAAAAGCTCTAATCAAAGAATAATTTACACTAATGCCAAGTTCACTGTTGAGATTTAAAACAGTTTGTAACGTTAGGTGTTTGTCGGATAACGTTAAGTATGAATGAGCATTTAACAAACTGGTTTGCAGAGCCAAACAGCGTTGTCATCTGTTTACTTCCTTGCTACAACGTACAGTTAACAATACGAACTATTACAGGAAAACACATCGACGAAAAATAAATCATACTTACAGGTTGTGGCCCGTAAACAGCTTCTGTTTTTACATCCATCTTTCAGGACAAGCCGTTGTGCGAATCCTGCATTGAACTCGTGACGATTGTGGAAGCTTTCCTCCGTGAAATGTGCAGCAGGAGCCGCGCGCGCCCGTCTCATGTGGCGTTCACACTGGACGCAAAGGTGGACGCTTGAACATTTTGAGTTTACTCGCTTCATTCGCGCGTGACATTCACTGCACAACAGACGCAAATTCGCATCATGGGAGGGGCTTCTGCCAGCCGGCTCGTCTCGTTGAGAAATGGTTGACATGGGCTGTGTTTACACGTCTTTTTTGTTAAAATCTACTGTTAATGTGTGACAAAACATAGTTTTAAGACTTTTTCAGTCGATAATGTAGTTGTTTAAAGCTCAAATCTGTGGTTTATTTATATAAAGAGTGCCTATTTGTACATTTTATGGAGTTGTGAGCTCCAGCGGATCAGCGGCGCTTACACTGGCAGTGTTTGTCTCGTGCAGCTGAACCGCGGCTCCTGTATTGCAAATACAGACGAATTATGTCCATTATGTCACATTTTATTTCAAATTCTCGGAGGAGGGGTTTATGTAAATATTGGGTCTGGTGATGTCAGCAACCCTGGAGGAATGTGTAGTAGTCCCTAGCGGCTGTTTGCTGTAGTCCTTAGAAATTGATTTCTTTAAAAGCAATTATCTCCCTTTACTTTAAACTTTGAACGTTGTAACTTTGCAGATGTTGTTTATGCTCAAACAGCAACATTACACACTAGCTAAAGTTAGAAAAGTGAAATCGTGGTTTACCACCCCTTTAAAGTCCAGCTTAGATTCAATAGTTGTAAAGAATTACAACTACAGCTGCAACTAGTTGATAAAACTGAGCAATCGAGTGCAGGTCATAAGGTCCTAAGAAATTTGTTTTATTTTTTCCCAAATTCCATTTGTGTTTTAATTTTTCTGGATTTCGTTTTTCCCCATTTAAATTTTTTTTGTAGTTCCATTTTAATGGTTAGATAGGATTTTTTATTACTAAAATGTATTTTGATTAATTGAAATCATGAAACATACAAATTTAATAATTTATAAAAATAAAAAAGATAAACATGTTTAGGGCCCTATGAAATATTAAAGGTGCCCTAGAATGAAAAACTGAATTAACCTTGCCATAGTTAAATAACAAGAGTTCAGTACATGGAAATCACATACAGTGAGTCTCAAACACCATTGCCTCCTCCTTCATATGTAAATCTTGCTTGTGAAAAACACCACTGAAAAATAGGCAAATCTCAACATAACACCGAGAATGATGCAATCGTCGGGATCATTAATATGTACGCCCCCCAACATTTGTATATGCCAGCACATGTTCAATGTCAGGCGGAACTGCGCAGCCGTATCATCTGGAGTTATGCAGGTAAACAAGCATCACGCAAGGATAGCGAAAATGGATCATGGAAACAAATGTTATGTTCCAGGCTGTGCAGGGGATGTGAGGACATTTTTTATCTGTGGGAAGGGTATGAAAAGTCAACAGGCATGGTTGATGTTTATTTATAATCGGATACCACAACAATTTAATTCAAAGTTGTTAGTTTGCTCGGCCCATTTCACCACGGACAGTTGTTCAAACCTGGGACAATATCAATCAAACAGGCTTCGCTCAGCATCTGATACTGAAGAAAGGGGCAATTCCAACCATATTCCTGCGAGCAGTAAGTAGTGATTTTATCCACTTATTGACTGTCTAACAATTAAAAAAAAAAGTATATATATTTCCTGACGTGTAAAGTTAATGCTATATGCTAGTTATCGTTTAGGCTGAAGTTCTAGTATGGACGTAACAATTTTGCAGGTTCTTAATGAAATTAAATACTAAACTCAGAAGCGTCCTTTTCCAATCTCAAAACATTTTGTTGTTCCTCAAAATCTGCATCTTCGTCAGAAACAGGCTCAAACATATAAGGTTGAATGCCTAATCTCTCCATTGTCATGACGGACAGTATGGATGTGTTTGCTGTCATTGAGCCGTGCAGTGAAACAGCCAATCAGAGTAGAACTCTGCATTAATATTCATGACCAAAATAGGGCAAATAAGGCAAAAACAGACCATTTCATCCTAAGGACAATTTCTAGGGTTGTAAATGGACTTGTAAAACCGTATCTGGACAATTATTGACCTTAAATAATCGACATACCCTCTATGTAGGTATCAGAGAACAATTTAAAATATTATTTCAAATCATTCTAGGGCACCTTTAATTTATCTTTTAATCATATGAAATTAAACAAACTTTTTTTAAGCAAAATGCTGCACAACACCGGTTTACTGTTAAAATTAAAACATGGAAGAAAAATTGTGATTATTGCTTAAAAAAAAAGCTTTAATATCATTATTAATATTAATAGTGTTAGTGATAATATATTATTACATTGAGACGTAGCTAAATTCTACTGTACAATAATAATATGTTTCTGTCATCATTTCTTCAGGTTATACCAAACTTTTATTTTGACGGGTTGCCATGAAGATCTTTGAGTTTGAGTGTTTATGATATGATGATAATTTCTCTCAAATAAAACAGTAAAATGCTCATGAAGTGACTCTCAGAAGGGCTCTGGAGAGGAAGTTTGAGGAAATATGAATCAATAATCTTTAATGGTAGTCCAACAAGAATGCGTAGGAGAACTGCAGGCAAACACAACCAACACATTAACAAGAAAGGACAATAAACAGAAGAAAACTCAGGGCTTAAATAAACATGTGTTAATTGAGTTAATTGAGACTAATGAGTTAATTCATTGAACAACAGGTGATAGGAATACAACAATCAGACACACTGGAAAACTGGGTCAAATAAACAGGCACACAGACAATCATGATAGAACCAAAAACGTAATATATGTTACAGTAGCAAACAAAATTACAAAGGTTTTCCCCCCACATCTTCCATTGCTTGGACAAACAGATGAGTTCGGGTTTTGCTCCAAACTCATGTCATTGCTATGCAAACAATGTGCAATACTTAAAGTGAAACAGAGGCACAGTTTCAATAAACCTACAAACTGCTTACATAAAGTTCATTGTTAAAGTGTGCTGGAGCCAAGACATTTTCTCAAACTTGATTAGGGGAAGATTTGCAGGATTAAAGAAACCGAAACATTAAAGTGCAAAAATAATGTGCTCTAGTCATAACACTTTTTTTTTTAAAACTCATTTTTAAAAATCACCATTCAGGGATGAAACCCAATTAAAACTCTAGAATTAGGTCGTCGGCATGTGTGGTTACCCTTTCATCATAAATAAAAAAATTGTGCTGCCTATTTTTCAAAGTTGTGTCTTCCAGAAACATAAAAGATTCTGCGGGCTGCATTGGCCCAGCAGCCAAGGGACTGAGCCCTGGTCTCTGCATTTCTTTACAGACAGCAGAAAGAAAAGTAAAGGGGTCTCTGGGTCACCATTTCAGGGTGAACCCGCCCACTCTTCAGCCCAAGAGCGTGGAAAAATCTGCTTTCATGCAAGGGGTCTAATTTGAATACCATCTGGTGGATAGTTGAATAGAGGTAACCAAGCCTCTAAAATGAGGCAAGAAAGGATGACAAGAGAAAAAGGGCAAGGTCAGGAAATAAGAGCACCATGGGGGGAGAGATTTGGCACAGAGAGAGAGGGGGAGCTTCCCCAAAGAGTGGATGGGTAGAGTAGGGGGAGAGGATGCTTGAGAAACAGATGTTTGTTCAAGACCATACAAGGAAAAATAAGTTGCCAAATAAATGAGGCGATCAAAATAAAATAAACTTGTTTCAGGTGGGATGGACTGACAGAATTTCTACTTCAAACTCAGAGAAAATAAATGGCTCTGGATATAATAGACACCACATGTACTCTGATAAAAGAAAGATAGGAACACACCAGTCTGTAAGTGGAAATATTTGGGTAAAATAATAAACAAATTGAGCATAATTTTGGAATAACACCATATTCATATTCAAATAATAAATAGCTCTTATATTAATCAGTTCAGCATGGACTTACATGGGTTACACTTGCGTACAAACAATGCCCAGAGAGGGGGAAAAATTATACAAAAAGAGTTCACTGAATACACTATGAACTTGTTACAATGTGCCCCATGCTGACACAACATATGGGGTGAGCCGTCACAAAGAGATCCTGTCATTAAAGGGTCACATTCAGCGCTGGGAAGATGAATGTGTATTTAAACTGGGTCATTTATGTTAGGGCTGTGCTCAGAATATCGATACAACGATATATTGTCATGAACTCCTGACGATGCGCGTGTCGATACAGCAGCTGCCGTATCGATACTGTGTGCTTTTGAATGTAACCAACGCGACGCGAGCACCAGAGCAAGACATTCAGAATGGAGAAGAAGTTTTCAGTTAATGAATGAACGGAACATTGCGCTGCCTCACATCCATTAAATAGCAATACTCTTCGTGCTTTGTTGCTATTGATATAAAACAAAGTTTCAGATTTCATATTACGTCCATTTTATTAAGAAATTCAAAAACATAAATACCGTTTTGGCGCTGTGGCAGCTCAGCTCTAGAGAAGCGGCCGCGCGCAGCGCATGTGAACGGATCTTCTCTTCCGCCTTAATACTTAATATCAGTTACAGCGCGAAATAAACATGAATGAACACCTGAACGTGTGTTAAAAGATAGAGTACAACTTACCGAAATCCGTGTCATGTCACATGGAATAGCTCAATCAGTGTTTCAAATGCGGAAAGGCGGCAGTAAAACAGCTTGCAAACAATGTCATGTAACGTCACATTTACCTCAGAAAAAAACATATCCAGTGTCCACATTCGTTGGTCAGCAAGAAAAATGTACACTAGAGATCAGCATTTTGCTAAATATATGCACCATTTTCCATATTCATTCTAATTTTTGATGTTCTTCAATATTTAATGCATGTTTGAATTAATCTGGCATGTTTTTTATGACAGCCACCATTTAAATGTTTACATAAAAATAAACGAATTGGAGTAGAAATATGATTATGTAATTTGTAAAGTTAGTATTATAACTTTATTATTATAAAAAACATCATTGTGTAAATTGTGTAATTTAAGTGTTTGTACAAATCCGTTCATTTTTACCTTTAATATTATAGTACAACTGACTCCCATAGTTTACAGCATTAGTTAAGAGATTTGCTTTCCCAAATTTGTTTTAGATTTTAGATTTATCGTGAGATTTGTTTTACATTAAAAACTGTGCCTTGTATTGTACCTGATATACATCCAAAATAATCAATATTGGACCGAGCCTTTCCAAAGTTTTTTTGTGACAATTTATTTATTTCATTTAACTAATTGTTTTTTTTAATGACAAAAACGAAATAATTTTCCAGTTATCACAACTGTTATAACACTGGTTATTCAATAAACAGATATTACTGTTACTAAACTCAAAAATAAATTTAATTCCAAATTGATCCATATCGTGATATGTATCGTATCGCGACATCAGTATCGTGATGCGTATCGTATCGTGACATTGTTGGTGATACACAGCCCTAATTTATGTAGTAGAAAGAAATGTGAAATTATTTTTGAATTTGGTGCCTTCTAGACTGAGAAGACAGAAAATGTATTTGTCTCATGTGGATGAAAGACAACAATTCCCAGAATGCACTTGCTTCGCTGTCCAACGAGGCCACTCCCAAAGCCACGGCTCCTGGTTATCACTTGCCCACCATGACACCGCCCCCCACTGTTGTTTTGATTTTCATAGTAATAAAATAATTTTGTTTAGTTAGAAAACAGACACTACAATTAAAAACTGAACGTGTCTTTTCAATAAAGTGTGAGTGAGCCGAACAAATGTCACGGCACAAACGCAGCAGGAGTCAGATTTCATTCATCACGAGAGCAAAGGGCTGAGCAGAGATGAGGTAAGCGCGGCAGTCATTCACGATGCGTGCCCAGTCCACCCGCCCGTACCCACAGTGCACTCTAAAAACAAAACAAAAAAAAGGTCCTTGGCTCGTAATCATAGGGGAACCTTTTTAAGTGCTATATAGCACACATTTTGGTGCTTCAGTGGTTCTTCAGCGGTTCTTTGACTAAGGTGCTATATAGCGCCTCTGAAGAACCGCTGAAGAACCACTGTGCTTAAAACCACATCCGACCCGTTTTCCGACAGCAGCACTAATTAAAATCCACACTCGACACAAACCACTTAAAATAGAGCCGACACCCGACCCGCACCAGAAATAAAATCAGTTTAGCATATCACATAGACACACTTACAAAAATGTTTATTGCCAGGTCATACAGAAGTTATTATACGACCATTAACACAAGGACAACTTCAGCCCAAGCTGTCAAAAGGCTACATCATGAAGAACATGGTTATGTGTCCTTATCTCTATGAGGCACCTTCACAGTTCTGTCCCTTTTTGAAAAAAAAACTGTTCAATAGAACTGCGTGTGCTTGGTTTAATTTCCAGGTATCTGCGCGCTTCCTCAGCGATGAAGTTACACATTTGAAGCTATCCAAATCCAATACAAAACTTTAAGGCAGGTTTTGCATGCAGCAAAGCCTTTCACAATATTGTTTTCTTCATCTGAGATAACTCCAAATTTCTCCCACACACTGGACTTGATTTTTGATGACGTATTGTCGACAACTTTACGATCTCCACTAGCTATTCTTTTCTTCAACTCCTCAGGATCCATGTTGATGACTGCAGTGCAGACAGATCGTGCGGTTGCGATTCTCCTGGGAGGGCGAATAACTTGAAATACAGGCAAGGCATATTTTTGTAGATGTGTACCTAAAAATATGCCTATATTTTTTAGGAACACATCTACAATATACATGCATATATTTTACGTTTGCACGTGACTGTTTTAAACCCGTGTTTAGACCCGTGGTTCTCCCTTCTCCGACCCGCACCCGCATCTGACACAGTTAGGATGTTTTTCACCCGTTTCAGCAATATTCACGGGTCACCCGAGCAGGACTAGGTCCAGTCTAGCGTGTTTTCAGATCATACCTATGGAAGTTTAACTTTCATAAGAACTCACTGAAAAGTTAAAACACTCACTTGGCTCCGCACTGCTCGGTTATGAATGCCCGAGCCGAGCAGCCGTACGCATTTACATTCTGTGAGAGAGATCCCACCCCTATGGGCGGGTTTAAAACATGCGGAATAGCTCCTACTACTGGCTGTAGTCTCAAGCCTCTGGCCAAAAAATTTTTGATATTTGCGTCATCTGAGGATTTTTTCCAGAAATAAAATACATAATTCTCTCGTCTCAGGGAGACATGAGGGGGGAAAGTACGATAATTTGAATATACTACCGGGTTTCTACTGGTACAAAGCCTAATGCTAATCGCTGAAGTAACCCTTTAAACAAAATGTAAACAATTACAAAAAGTGACATGAAATTACCAAACACTAGCTTTTAAGGGCAGTGGTGGTGGTAGTTTTTTTTTATACCACCGCAGTGGTGATGGACCAACTATCGGCGGTGGCGCAGTGGTTGGCGGGGCGGGTACACACGTGCATGTGCGTATATATATATGCACGCGTGTACCCGCCCCGCCAACCACTGCACCACCGCCGGTAGTTGGTCCATTAAGTCCGTTGGTAGTAGTATATAAATTTATATATAAATAAACGTAAATATATATCACAACAGCTGTTTGTTTGGCTGTTCAGTGGTGCTCTGCTGCTTGTGCAGCATGAGAGCTTTTCACAGAACATGCGTTTGCGAGGAGTTCTCACGCTTTCTTCATGTCAGAATGAATGAATTCTCTTTCAGTGTCCAACTCAGCTGCGGCTCGTCTGTATTCATCCAAACATAGACCCCTATACTGGGTTTAACGGTTCAAATTACTTGCAATTTTTATCACGGTTTAAGGGTCACAGTTTCGGTACGGTTTGGTATGTGCTATGTTCAGGAAAATTGGGGCAATTGTCAAACACAAATAAAGAAAATAAAAATACGGAAAAAAAATAAATAAAAAATAACAAGCAATAGCACAAACACATACAATAGAAATCATCTGAATAAGGCTTGAAATGCCAGCTGCTTTTACTCTTATTGAGTCAGTCGTTCCTATATGACAGCAAGTTTTCAGCATCGGCTTACTCTAAACTCTCACTGGTAGTCTTTCATAATCCAAAGCATTATTTTAAGATAAGATATACTTATATGATAAGATAAGATATGCTTTTGTGCAGGAGTAAGTGATGTGCAGCAGTAAGCGCTTTAATGCAGCAATGCCATGACATTTTAGCCACATGTTCTTGGGTTATCTTGACAGGCAAATGTAAGAAAACCTGTGTTCACCGCGCTTGAAATTCATTCATGGTTTATGCAAAGCAAGAAAGGTTCTTGCACAGGAAATATACTGTATGGTATGCATTGAAATTCAGTGAAATATCACTTTAATTCTCTTTGCTCCTGGATTAAACGTTGTCAATTTATTAACCAATCAGAAAAGACCTCCAGGCCTGACCGTTGAAAATGCTATAGTAAATCTTATTGGCTAGGGCTCAGATTTCGGCGTGGGATTGTGGGTAAATCAAATCAGTCATTTTAAAACTTTCTGCGAGACATAATTTTACAAATAACGCGAGTGATTCAGGGGTGCTGAGACTTGTCTCTTTCTCAAAATGTGCTAAATATCACCACATTGCATCTGCACAAGGCAAGCATCAAGCGTGCTGCAGGCGCTGATACCAGACATACCAATTTAAACAATCAGAGAGTGCGTGAGCACTGAATAGTTTAAAATTCCTTGAGAGATGGGTTTCTCTATGCGCATACATAGCCTAAAGTAAAGCTGTTACAAGCTGCTTGAGCAAATAAATATT
Source organism: Romanogobio albipinnatus (assembly GCA_023566225.1). NCBI lineage: Eukaryota > Metazoa > Chordata > Actinopteri > Cypriniformes > Gobionidae > Romanogobio > Romanogobio albipinnatus. The sequence continues at coordinate 18,771,727 of CM042252.1, read as the reverse complement.
TTCTACAGATTATAGCGCTTTAACAGCCAAAACACACAACATTACATCAAAATTCCAGTCTTGGCCAGTATCCCCGTCATATGTAATGAGGAAATCTCATATTAAACTGCATGTTGTATTAAACTGCAAATGTAGGTTAATTAGTCTGTGCAAATCCTTTAGTTTATTCCTAAAAAGAATAGATTGTTTAACATTTTTAACATTAACACTGCGCTTACATAAAGGTAAATAAAACAATTAAATTAAAATGTGTTGTAAAGTTAAATTAAAACTGTACTTAAATGTAAAACAAAAACTTTACTCAAATAAAGATTAAATTAAAATGTATGTGTTTAAACATTAATTTTTAAGCGATTCCACTGTGTACCACTAGAGGCAGCCTGAGTACCACTAGTGGTACTCGTACCACACTTTGAGAACCACTGGTCTACAATATGAACATAGTTTGTAGGACAACACTGGGCAGGATGACAATTTTTTGTTTTAATAAATACAGATTTCCTTTTATCCAAGTAGAAAAACATCGAAAATACAGAGATGTATACAGTATTTTGCCATTTAACCAAAAAATACAGAGATATGATTGTTTTGGCCACATCTCCCAACCCTATCCAGTGTTATTTTTACATTTGATTACTTTTTCCTGTAGTATTTCTGTACCTAAATACTAGTGTTAGACATACCCCAAAAACTTCTTTATCTCTTTTTATTCCACTTGTATCTTTAGTCTATTGCATTTATTTGTGCTACTTTTTTCAATTTAATTCAAAGATTGAAATCAAGCTTCCTTGTGTTGCGTAAACTACAAAGAGTGCACAAACATTTAGGTGAGAAATGTAGGCCTAATTTTTTTTTTTTATGTATAAAAAAAATCCCAACTCCCCCCTCAAATTGAAGAATCCCGTAAGGGGGGGAATTGCCCCCATTTTCCAAAAATTAAATTCAGGCCCTGTTGGCTATAAGTGAAATGCACCAGGAAGTCTTTCAACAATCAAAGATGGATCTTTAATTTCTTTACAATATAAATGTATGTTAGAAGAAATGTTTCGGAATGGGACATTTGTATTTGTAGTGTACTTATAAACAACCTAATCTGTCTAAATGCATCACTACATTGTACAGACATTACAGGTCAAACCCCTCTGATGTTCGATTTATCTAAATAAACAACATATTATATGGCTCTTAAGACACACTGTATATAAAAGAGAGGTCATTTGTTTTATTTGTTCTTATTTTATTACTGACTGTTTACTTGTCTTTTTTGTCAATTAAATTCAGCTTGAAATCAAGCTTCCTTGTGCTATGTGTAAGCTATTGCAACAACAAAAATACACAGAGTGAGCAAATGTTTAAGTGAGATTTTGTAATGATAATTGATCAATGTTTATAATATATATTGAAATATATATTATGATATTGAAAATTATACTAAATATTTATATTTTTCAAGGTATCATATTGGAGTTTCTAATATTGGAGTTCACTAATTCATGAACTTCTAGGTAAAATGTGCTTTGTTGAAAGTAGTTATTTTCTACATAGATCTATGATATGATTGAATATTTATTAGTAATTCGTTAAAATCGCCATGATGACACCTTGAGAATGCATTTACTGTACATAAAAAAAAAAACAGGAGGTAAGCATCCAGGAAGTTAAACATGAAGGTACAATAGGTGCAAACAATGGGTATTGCCAAAGTCCCTTTAACACAAGTCCAGTATAGGCATACAATTATAGCTCCTTTCTACTTAAATGGAAAGAGACCGTGTCAATAATGTTTCAATAAGACTAAATAATGTTATAATGTTAAAATCTGACAGCAATAGCCTCGTACAGTTTAATTCTCTAGCTAAAATCTCAGTATTTTTCAGACTGCTTCACCCAACTTGCCCTCACATTCTAGGAGAAAACAAACAGGCAAACAGGCAATGCCTCTATCAAAAACACAATTGGGTCTTTTAACTGAAATGAGGGACTTGCACTCTCTCAGCCACCATATTAAGCACTACAATTACTCAAGTGTTTCCTCTCCTCCTCATACTATGTCTGGTATGAAATCCTCTTTTAGGGGGTGAAGAAGGGGACAAAGTGCATAGGTTGTAGCTGAACTACAGCTTGGCAGTAGATCCACTAGGTTCAGTTAGAGGCTTTAGAGCATCAGTGATCCATTTCCACACCTTTCTAATGGTCACATTCTCCAACCAGAAACTTTGAAATACAGGTGCCACTCAAAAATGAGAAGAGAGCATGTTCCTCAGGTGACACCAACAAACCGTTTGACTCTACTGGTCTTCACACCACACCAATTCTAATTCAGTCATAGATTTACCACTACTTTTCCACTGGAGCAGTTATCTGGGTTTTTCCTTGTATTTTATGCACTTGCACTGAATGGAATTTCCACACAAATGCTCTTTACACTCACTGAACTAACCTTGAAAATGCATCACTGCAATGGAAAAAACAGTATTAAGGCTATGTTGAAGTTTGAAGTACTCCACGTCGTCTCTCATATTGGTTATTATTGCTCCCCAAAGCTGCTGTTCATTTACATATAGTTAAACTTCTCAACTTTCTCAAGTTGCTGGATATAATCACCCAGAAAAGCTGTGTCTCAGACAGTAAAGCTCAATTTAACGTCGTCTTGTGCTTGAAGGCACAAATTGAACTTTGGTAAACTTAGTCGGTTATGTCTTAAGCACATAGAAAGATAACGCATGTGTATAACGTGTGCTCGCTAATCCTTTCATTATTACCAACAAAGTGTAAACACAATGTAAATAAGAGATTCATTGTGCAGTGTAAAAACAGCTTTTTTTTTATTATAGCAGGAGTTTAGATCTCAGTGAGCAGGCATTGAACAGAGAAAACAAGCTTTATAAAATCACTGAACAAGTTTTTCATGCAGTTCAGTACACTGCAAAGTTTCTGCATTTACAACTGTATTTAAATACCCAACTGAAACTGAAATTGCTATGATTGACAGTGATATAACCATAGCAACAAATGGGACAGAACAATCTGATGTCAAAATAGATGTGTATTAAAGTCCCTCTGCACTTCAGCTTCTCATCAGATTTTCTGGCCAATCAAATGCTCTCTGGAATCTAAAGCATCCTGCACACTACATGTAGATGCTGAAGCTGCGGTAAATAATCTGTCACTTGTTTAAACATTTACTTTTTTCTACATGGTGAATGGCACAGTGCACTATATAGAGGATAGCGAACAATTCAGACAGTGCAAATATGCTTTTAATTGGGGAGAATAAAGTCTGGTTTCATGAATCTTTGCAGAACTACACTTGCATAGTACAGTGTGATTCATTGTGTAAAATTAGTCATTTTGACAACTTGATTGTTCCGTTTTAGAGTGAGGTATTACACTTAACCCATTTAATCCCAAATTTTTCCCAGACACAATCCAATCCAAAATATCCAAATCATGTGTCATTAGTATCCCTTTGAAACAATCAATCATCATTTTTTGAAATTTTCATGGAAAAGTGTGTGAAAAAGTGTGTTTTATGATCGGTCACAATTGTGACCGGTGGGATACTGTGTTGTATCAACCATTGTATTGATTTAATATAGGTCTATTTGACCTGTGCAGTGTGTTTGTGTGTGTTTTTGTGCGTGTGTGTATGTTTTTTTTTGTTTTTTTGTTTTTGTGTGTCTGTGTGTGTGTGGGTGTGTGTGTGTGTGGAGATCAGACATCAGAGGAGACGTGACCATGTGTGAGTGTGTGTGTGTGTGTGTGTGTGTTTGGAGATCAGACATCAGAGAAGACATGACCGTGTGTGTGTGTGTTTCTGTGTGTGTGTGGAGATCAGAAATCAGAGAAGACATCACTGTGTGTGTGTGTGTGTGTGTGTAGATCAGACATCAGAGGAGACATGACCATGTGTGTGTGTGTGAGTTTCTGTCTGTGTGTGTGTGTGAGAGTGTGTGTGAGTTTCTGTCTGTCTGTGTGTGTGTGTGTGAGTTTCTGTCTGTCTGTGTCTGTGTGTGTGTGTGTGTGTCTGTGTGTGTGTGTGTGTGTGTGTCTGTGTGTCTGTGTGTGTGTGTGTGTGTGTGTGGAGATCAGACATCAGAGGAGACGTGACCATGTGTGAGTGTGTGTGTGTGTGTGTTTCTGTGTGTGTGTGGAGATCAGAAATCAGAGAAGACATGACTGTGTGTGTGTGTATGTGTAGATCAGACATCAGAGGAGACATGACCATGTGTGTGTGTGTGTGTGTGTGTGTGTGAGTGTGTGCGTGTGTGTGTGTGTGTGTGTGTGTGGAGATCAGACATCAGAGGAGACGTGACCATGTGTGAGTGTGTGTGTTTGTGTGTGTGTGTGGAGATCAGAAATCAGAGAAGACATGACTGTGTGTGTGTGTATGTGTAGATCAGACATCAGAGGAGACATGACCATGTGTGTGTGTGAGTTTCTCTGTGTGTGTGTGTGTGTGTGTGTGTGTGTGTGTGTGTGTGTGTGTGAGAGAGAGAGTGTGTGTGAGTTTCTGTCTGTCTGTCTGTCTGTCTGTGTGTGTGTGTGTGTGTGTGTGTGTGTGTGTGTGTGTGAGTGTGAGTTTCTGTCTGTCTGTCTGTCTGTGTGTGTGTGTGTGTGTGTGTGTGTGTGTGTGTGTGGAGATCAGACATCAGAGGAGACGTGACTGTGTGTGTGTGTGTGTGTGTGTGTGTGTGTGTGTGTGTGTGTGTGTGTGTGTGTGTGTGTGTGTGTGTGTGTGTGTGTGTGTGTGTGTGTAAAATTAGGTAGAAAGTAAGGTAGAACAGTTAGCCTATGTGTATTAGTATGTAGATACAATGGGTTATCCCACCGGTCACTATTGTTGCCGATGACATGTTTGTGAGTTCTATGACCACATTAAACAAAGTTGAGTAATTGCAAATGCATATATCAATACTAGACACCTTAAACATGATGTGTACCAAAAATCCATGTCCTATCTTTAGGTTAACATACTTTACCACCCTTTTCTTTGGGAGCTTTCCTGCTACCATCCTCCTCTCTCGGCGCAAACAGGAAGTAAACAGCTCTGGTCATGTGACAATTTACAGTAAACATGCGACACTGCACATATTTCATTGAGACCCTTTATTATTTCAATATCTGCTGGAAATGCATTGATAGATCATTCAGTAACATTTTTATAGCCTTAGAAGTGAAAAAATTTTTTACGGTCACTATTGTGACCGGTGGGATTAAACGGGTTAATAGACTATATATCTTGTACTAAGGATAAGACCACAAGAGATCACAAAGAATATTCAAGAAAACGCAGAGTAGTGAGCATCGGGCTTGCACTGTTGGTAGTTTAGCCACCGATCTATATTCAAACATTGAGTGAAACAGAAGGTACAGGACCAACCGAGATGCCACAATTTGTTGCATAAAATTGTTACATAAAGTCTAAATAGTATAAATTAATTATATGCCAACTATTTGAGCTGGATCCATTATTATAAAGAGCAAATTACATAATTTTGGCATTGATATTTGGCATCACGCACAGAAACGCAATCATTCCCACATTGAACACGCACACAGCATTTTAGAATGAACCATTGTATGCCCATCTCATTGGACACCTGCTATGGAGATGTGGGTGACTGTTGAGGTGTGCTGGTTGTACAGTCGTGGACGCACATAGGTTTATATGAAAGCGTGTGGGCAGCTGCACTCCTACGAGTGTTTCAGTTCTCTTCCTCAAGGCAGAGACAACTGTCACGACTTTGCCCACTCACACAGCAGAACCTCCTATTTCATATAGGCAGGCAGGGAGGGAAGCGGAGATGCAATAGATGTATTTGTAACAGTGTTGCTGCTCATCATGTGGAGCCTAACCAACCCCCCACCACCACACCACACCTTACCCAGAGTGCAGATGGTCACGAAACAATGAAAGAATGAGTGATTCATCCCTCTGCAGTGGCTCTATTCTGTCAACAGAGCCGCGTGGGTGATGCCGTTTACGATTCAATTTAGATGAACGCACATGGACAGGCATGTTAAACACTGCTGATGACTTCTGGATTTGGAATTCTTGGGTGCTTCAGATAAGAAATACTACAAAAGTTAAATTAATCAAATGTAAAATAACACTGGATAGTTTTCATTGTAAAAATTAAATACAGATTAAATGCTTACAATTAAAGTTACAATAGTTATTCAGTCAAGAGCAGAGAGTGATATTCTTTTTGTCTTCTGTTCTATGATTAACATGACAGACAGCAGGAGGTATATTACTGTACGTTTACACCACATGCAACTTGCGCAAATAAATTGCGCTATTCTAGGTGGAGGCTTGAACTTTGAGTTTACTCGCTTCATTCGCGCGTGAAATTCACCTACACAACAGACGCGAATTCACGTCATGGGAGGGGCTTCTGCCAGCTGGCTCGTCTCGTTGCGAAATGGCTGACATGGATTGTTTTAAAATTCGGCGAATAAGCTCAATTTGCTGGATTTAACTAGCTTGTAGTCTCAATAGCCTATGTATAGCTCAAATTGAGTAAAGAGCGTTTTTTTTACAACTTAACCGAGATTGTCCGACCTCCTCACTCACATTCTTCCAAGCAAGATCCTTTTTATTCCGGTTTCTATAAAGTACGAAGATGTACAGCTCCGGGTATCCACATATGATTTTGTCCTCATTGTTGTCACTACTAGAGCAAGCTCCTGATTGGTTAACGTGGCGCGAATATCCGCCAAAGTTCAGATTTTAACTCGCGCGAATCACGTGTCAAACACTCAATTCGGGCCGCGGAATGTCTATTCACGTCTTTGCATTGACTTAACATGTAAATCACTCGCGTGAAACACTTCATTCGCGTCTGGTGTGAATGCACCATTAAGGCCTGTACACACCGGGACGAATATCGCACGCGCTTATCGCCAGCGTTTTTCGTGACGTTTTTCGGCGCGTCTTGAGTGTTCACACCCAAGCGATTTCCACTGGCGTTGCGCCAAGTGAACGTGCACATTCAGTAGATGCGCTCCCGGTACACAAGGTGGTGCTGCGGCACTTTACGCTTCTGACACTCGCTTGTCACACAGAAGAAGAGGTGAGACAGTATTTACGTGCTTGCCAAAACCATAGATATATTATGTCTATGGCAAAACCATTCACACACTTTTTGCTAACTGGCAGGCAGCATTAGCAGCCTATCTTCTTCTTTGTCTACTTACTACTTCTTCGTCATATCAGTGTGTGCTCGGCAAGCCCGATTTTGTGCTTGAGCGCCACCAAGTCGTGTTTTACTGTCACTTCAGCAGCTCCAGGCACGTGAACAAAAGCGCGGATCTCATTGGTCGGACAGTTTTTTACGCGCCGCGTCAAAATAAAAAAATGAACCTGAGGCGTTTTTTTTTAAATGACGCTTTTACGCGTCGGTGTGCACACTCACATTGGCGCCCATTGTTTAGTCACGAGGCGTTAAACGTCGGCGATAAACGCGCGCGAAAATCGTCCCGGTGTGAACAGGCCTTTAGGCTGCTGCTGTCACTTTAAGAGCTTATACAGATCCTGTGCTATCCTATACCGTTACACAACATGCATTTTCTATCTCAATTATTTACGCTCTAAATCTGACTGTTTTCCTGAATACTTGCCAAGATGGGCATTTTGACATAACTGTATTTTTGACCGTTTAAGCGCAATAAGCCACAGAAAATAACTCAAATTGGTACTTGTGAGCTGTTTGAGAGGTGGAGTTGTGGGCGTGTGCATGAAACCTACATGAATGAGTAAAATGATGAGCAATACCTGCAACCCGCACTGAAATTCAAGACCTGTAACACCAACATTATTCAAAAGAAGCAAAGGGGAGGCGGGTGTGTGTCAAATTGGCAATTTAAAAGTAGGAGAGAGAGCAAGAACTAGCAGCTGGTATTAATGCATCAATACATTATCTTAATTGTTTTAGATATTTCAGTATTGATGCATATAAAAATATCTATAATTTTGACATCACTACAATGCCCACACATGGCAAACCATTTTGAGAGAATTGCCTCAATGTCATTTGTCTCTGTAAATGCATTTCTGAGACAGTAATAGTTGTCTGATATAAAGATTCCTATCAAATCCAAAAGTGCAGACATTATATATAGAATGTTAGATTTTTTTGGGCCGGAGTGTGAGGAATACAACATTAACCTGACAGGCAGTAAACACCAAATGGAAGTCTCTGCCAATCAGCCTCATCAGCGGTAGATTACATGGATATGTGAATGTCTAAGCAGACTATGACAGCTGGTGCAATAAAAAAAAAAAAAAAAAAAAAGTAAAAAAATGTAAAAAGTGCTGTTATGCTGTTATATTTTTCTGACATCGGCAGAACAGGGGCACACGTCTTCCATCATGTCATATTTTAAGTTCAAACACCACAAAATAAGGAACATTTAACAGATTTTAATTAGTGTGATACATAGTGTAAAAAAATGTTTATGGAGGGTTGCTAGAGTGAGATATTTCAACCTTGAAAAAAAAAAAACCCGATTGAATGAACTAAACATGACAAATTTATGATGAAGGATGAAGTATGAGTGTAATAGGGGGCGCGAATATGTGAGCCAATGAATTTGACATTAATGGAGGAAAAGCATCCGTTACTTAAATGTGGGAGGAAAGAGAAGCTGTGGTGGTTTAACATAAAGGACAAGGTTGGCGGTTTTACACCGTCATTTCTGGTCTCTGTTGCAGGGCAGTGTCATTTTGTCAGGCCTTATATTACAGCACTGCAGATTTAAATGGAACTTTCATAACCAATTCTTAAAACAAGCCCTATTTTCTAGAGATTTGATAGTATCCCAAACTGGTTTAACAGGTTGATTTCACACAGCAAGATGATATTTTGTTTTATGCATTCAGGAAACAGTGGTCTGCTGCCACACAATACAACAATATAAAACTTACTCCAGAATTTTTACGTCATAGTGTAAATAATACAGGTTTAACACGAAAAAAAAAGTGTGTCTGAGTGCAAGGACCTTTGCTGAAAACATGCTTCTGTTATGCCCCAGGACAGCTCTGGAGGATAAGGCCAGAATCGGCCTTATGCAGTGTGTGAAGTCTTGCTAGCGGTCACCACACTGCTGGTTTCACCCATCCCAGAGTAACAGCAAAAAGGCTTTATAAATACAGCTGAAATAATTCTGAAGTAACACTCAACTTTTCATGAACATATTTTGTGACATTTGAAGGCCAAGTATGGTAACCCATACTCAAATTTGTCCTATGCATTTAACCCAACCAAATTAGTGCACACTAGGGATGCTCATATTGACCGTTTAACCGTTAATCGATAGTATGAATTTTGAACGATTAATACTATCAGTTAAACGGTTTAAAAGGTTTTTTCTTTTTCTTTTTTTTGCTGCATGGTCACCACATTTTTATAAGAAACAATATTGAGTCTATTAAACATGAAAGAACAACAAATATATCGGTGAGAACACGTTTTAACAGCCTACACACCACGACTGCATATCACAATTTTCCCAATGTTGATTCTTCTTGCAATCGTAATGCAATGGACTGTGGCCTACATTAAACCTATAAATAAATGGTTTACACAGTCATATACAATAAACGAGCTTGCACAACGACAGGAAATAAAAATTAACACAAAAAACCTGCCTACCGTACCAGAGCATGTCAGCAAAGCAAAGCAGAGCTTCACTCATGAACTGCTCAGCGGTAAAATGACGTGTGCTCAAATCCCGTTGCGACATGATATTTCTCAGTACTGTAGCCTACTATACTTGTAGCCATTAAAACACGTAATTAGTTTCAGTTTAAATATTATAAATGTTATTTTTTTTATTAATTTACGTTGAAAAGTGAACAGGACACAAGATGCATAATGTCAGAAGACGGGGGTCTTCAATAAGTTCAATAACACTTCAATAGGCTTTCAACAAAACAAAACTTTTCTTTAAAGTGAATTTCGTTTTGTATAAATTGTATCTTAATTTTAATCTATGTTTAATCAACCAAATTGCCCGGATTTAATAAATAATAAACAAATAGTATAGCCTATAACAGACAATGACATGGAGGCGGCGGCGCGTGATCAACGGCTTAAATGAACAACTAGAAAAAAAAAAAAAAAACTTTAGTCAGGGGCAGCCCTAACTATTTATTTCAGATAGGCCTATATTTTATCCAGCATGTCACAAATTGAGTTCTGGGTTGAGCGTGCGGTGCTGAGCTTCAGAAATGAACGGAATCGTTTTAAAAACAATTCAACAAATAAATAATACTTTTTAAATGGACCACTTAAAATGTTTATTACAAATAAATTATTAAATTTTAAAAATGAATAAAATGAACAAAAATTTGCATTGCATTTGCAATCCTTTGAAATCCTTTGCAGCACCTCCACTTCCCGCGCCCCTGCACCACTTAGACATGCAACTTTAAAAAAAAATTAAAACCAGTCAAGGTGTGGATTGAGGTAGGCCTGCTATTTTTATATGATGAAAAAAACTTAGTTTGACGGGAAAAAAACTATTCTGGTTCTTCAAACGGATTCAGTGTTTTCGTTTTGTCATCTTAATTTGTTAATTATTTAAGTGAAAAATATTTAGTGTAAGCCTATTTATTTTATGCTTTTTAAAAAAATATTTTATTCAGTTTTTCTCTGTTGTCAGAAACACTGCAGGTGCGTGAACATTTGATAATGTGAATCCAGTTTCTGATGTTGTTGTTGATCTGTTCTGTATGCCGCGGTTTGCACAGTAGAATAAACCCGTGGAAAAAAAAAGTGTCTTTTTAACGGGTCACAGACCCTCTTCAATTGTATATTTATTTAATGCCAATTCAATATTATAATCTTATCAGTTAACGGTTAATAATCGGATAATGAGCGGCAGTTGTCGGTCGGGAAAATTAACCGTTTTGAGCATCCCTAGTGCACACACATTAGAAGTAGTGAGTAGTGAACACACTGCAAACTAGTGTTGGAAGATATGCTTTATAGTCATATCCTTATTTAATTACTTGCCAGTAGGCTTGCTGTGATAGTCTGTGTTGCTGGTGCTCAGGCACTACAGCGGTTACATCACTTTCCCACCGTGGCACTGCCCCCACCATCATTTTTTTATAGCTAGTACTAAAATCATTTAGTTCAGTTATAGAACAGACAATTAAAATTAAAATGTCTCATCACAAATGTCTGTGTGATACAGTGAGCCGAACGAGAGTCGCAGCACATCAGCAGCAGGAGTCAGATTTCATTCATCACAAGAGACTGACAAGATGACGGCAGGAGATTTGTTTCAAAGTGAAATGTAAAAGTGCATATTTAAGTGAGTTTGTCATTGTACCGTTTTGTTGTTGTGCTTTTCATTAAGAATAATAGTCTAATGAACCCACCATTCAAGCAACCCGCCCCAAAAAAATTCACAGCCATACTGTCATTTACAGTGTGTGTTCACTGGCGCGTTCTCAGTTCATTCCTATGAAAGATTTTAATTGAAAACACTCCACACTGTTATGAATGCCAGAGCGGCCGTGCCATTTTACTTTCGGTTTAGAATTAGCGATTTAAAAGCCCCCGCCAGTGATACCGGTATTACCGGTGTTGTCACGTGTCGATTAACCGGTGGGAAAATGTCCTCACCGTCACATCCCTATATGCCAGCGGGAAATTTACGGACACATTATCCTCTCATGCTATTACAGATGCAGCCTTTTGACTGTACCTTTGCACGAGATGAGCACATTTCAAGAAAGAGTCGAGTTTGCGATACATTTCCTCCTCCCTATAGCTACAGCAAAAAAAAAACAAAAACAAAAAAAAAATCGGCGTAAGGGGCAAAAATCTTGATCGGTTTATGCTTAACCCGTTTTCCTTTATCGGAGTAAAGTCATAAATGGCTTAACTTGTTTACATGATCACATGTATTGTCGGGGTTAAGAACTTGCATGTAAACATGCTCACTTAGTCCCTGAAAGTGAAAGCAAAAAATGTAGGCAAAAAACAAAACAAAAAAACTGAGCTTTCGGCATCTGTCACTGCATTACCGGCGCATTCTCTCAGAGACTCTGATGAATCTAACTCAACATAAGTCAATAACGATAGCTTGTAGACCATAGGCTACATTAATGACAGTGAAAAAAAATTATAAGAATCACTATTTCTTGTTAGTGCCGCAGAGCCCTATTGTTTTCCTTAAGATTATTATTATTATTAGGGCCCAAGCCCTGAAAGGGTGCAGAGCCCTATTGTTTTCCTTAAAGGGTTAGTTCACCCAAAAATGAAAATTCTGTCAGTAATTACTCACCCTCATGTTGTTCCAACCATGTAAGACCTTCGTTCATCTTCGGAACATAATTTTGTATATTTTTGATGAAATCTGAGAGCTGTCTCACTCCTCCATAGGCTTTCAGAGGGACTGAAACTTGATGGCCCAGAATAGTAAGTAAAAACGTCATTTAAGGAGTCCAAATGACTACAGTGGCTCTGTATTAAGTCTATCATGCGACGAA
>CM042252.1:18659216-18751716 GCA_023566225.1 Romanogobio albipinnatus | reverse complement strand
AAGGAAACTGGAAAGTGTTCAAGCAAAAACTTCTTGAACACACCGACCGTAAAAAAAGATCTATAGCACATTCTTCTTTCTTCCACTGTAGAAAAATTAAGCCAAAATATCCCAGAAACAGTCTTTTCCAGCCACCAGAGGGTGATCAAAATACACTGGCTTCACTTTTCAGGCTGGATACTGTGTGGCACACTTGCTTGAACATAAAACAGAGAAATTCCAATAGGGTCCACGCATTTTAATACTGTAACTGGCACTTTACATCTACTGCCATTCCATCAATGGCCGATGTGTTTAAGTGTTTAAAGGGGTAGTCCACCCCCCAAAAATTTTATAATTTACTCACCCTAATATAGGGCCCTATAAAATCCGTTTTATTTTTTCCCAAATTCCGTTTTTTCTGTTTTAATTTTATGGGAATTTGTCCCCCCCCCCCCCTTAACTGTTATTTTAGTCGTAAAAAGAGAGATTTAATGTTAATATAATAGAACATAAAACATAAAATAGGAATGACCTTACATTTATTGAGGTAACAAACATCACATTTACTCAGTACTTTTCAGGACAAATACGGCACTCTAAGTACTTCAAGTCACAACACAATATTAGTGCTGTGAATTGATAAAAAAAAAAAAAAACTTAATAAATTTTTTTCTGTAATTAATCATGATTAATTGCAATTAAAAAAACATTGGAGTTTTTAACATTTTGATATTGTAATAATTTCAGTTACTCTCCAAATTAATTTAGAAACAACTTAAAGACGGCATATTTTAAATCTGTGTTGTAATGACATCTTTTTTATGAATTAAGGCCAGTATCACTGATAATGTCTCTATGAAACATTTATTGTGTTACATTACAGTATAACTGAACATTATAATTTCAACATTTATTAGGCTTTAAAAAACAACTTTTAATTTAATTTAACTTAAAACAATCTTTACATAAACCCATTATAATAAATGTTATATTTACCCATGGCCTTCCCTGTTAGACAGTCTACACAGAAAATGAATAAAGTTCAACACCTTTCTTAACTGCATAAATTATAAGTGAAATATAGATTAATCATCATTAAAGCTACACTTTTCTCTGTTCCCGTTGTTCTTTGATGAACATTAATGACAGACATTATCAGTGCTCCTGTCACTTTAAAGGGGTGGTAAACCACGATTTCACTTTTCTAACTTTAGCTAGTGTGTAATGTTGCTGTTTGAGCATAAACAACATCTTCAAAGTTACAACGTTCAAAGTTTAAATCAAAGGGATATATTATATATATTATATATATATATATATATATATATATATATATATATATATATATATATATATATATATATATATATATATATATATATATATATATATATATATATATATGCTTTTAAAGAAATCAATTTCTAAGGACTACAGCAAACGGCCGCTAGGGACTACTACACATTTCTCCAGTGTTGCTGACATCACAGCCCCACTATTTACATAAACCCCTCCTCCGAGAATATGAAATAAGGGGGAGGGGGCGCTCGCAGCAGGGAATAGTTGTTGTGGTAGGCTAGTTAGTAGGCTGGAGTGTTGTTGACAATGCCGACGAAACGCTGTTATTTTCATCCGGATTGCAGGTCCACTTTCTTCAGCCTTCCTAGGGACGGGGGTGCGTTGCAGTGCGTTTAACATACAACGTCATATTCATGTGTGTAAGAGACAGAGGGGAACACGATCGCATTTGCATTGGATATATGCTGCCCATCATAAATCAAAGCACGAGACAGACAGGGGTTCGGAGGAGAAGACCGGAAAATGTGACATAATGGACAATATTCGTCTGTATTTGCAATACACAAGCCGCGGTTCAGCTGCACGAGACAGGCGGGCGCGTGCGGCTCCCGCTGCACATTTCACGGAGGAAGCTTCCACAATCTTCACAAGTTCAATGCAGGATTCGCACAACGGCTTGTCCTGAAAGATGGATTTAAAAACAGAAGCTGTTTATGGGCCACAACCTGTAAGTATGATTTATTTTCCGTCAATGTGTTTTCCTGTAATAGTTTGTGTTGTTAATTGTACGTTGTAGCAAGGAAGTAAACAGATGACAACGCTCATTTTGCTCTGCAAACCAGTTTGTTAAATGCTCATTCATACTTAACGTTATCCGACAAACACCTAACGTTACAAACTTTTTAAAATCTCAACAGCGAACTTGGCATTAGTGTAAATTATTCTTTGATTCGAGCTTTTATGTATTGTTTATCTACAGGCATGCTAAACATGGTTCTGTGTTTGATTTGGATACTATAGTAAAGCCAATGTTAAGTGTTCGTTCTTGCGACAGATATTTGGCTATAATCGTTCTAAAAATACAAAAGTAACGGTGGCATTCAGTAGCGATCACTATAGATCCGCAGTCTTTACTCTTGAGGACTGAACAGGTTCTGCTCGATCATCTTCACTAAAATTGTCTGGGTCTGATTCGGGCTCAAATTGGTATGGTTTTATTGACGCGATTGTACTACCCAAAGCACAGGCTAGTAGCCTGAGGCTACCGGTAAAGGTAAGGGGCGTGAAAAGCATGTCTTCATAGGTGGTACAATGAGCTCATCTCAAAAGTTACTCATTAGTCCATGTGATATGTGCAAAATTTGAGGTGATATGTCAGACCATTTTACTTTCCGCCATACCCTAACCCAAACATTACACAGAAAAGGTGATGTCTACCCCTATGTTTTGATGGTCAAGGATTACAATGATACCATATAAAACATCAAACTGTTCAGGTGAATAGTTAATGGTGAATTCAGTGACATGAGAAGGAAAATCACTGTATCTAAGAACCTAGGCTATAGATTTTATAATATAATGTCTGTTGTGTAGAGTTTCAAAAGCTTAATCCTTTTGTTCATTAACCCTGACAATACACTGACTGTAAAGAGTAGAATATTCAATATGACTGAAGCAACATAGCTTAAAAAGAATGTCAAACAAAGATTTACTTCAAATCTAATTTCAGAAACACGTTTGATTGTTTGTTGTCTCCTCCACATTGACACAGAGCTGTGCAGTTTAAGGAGGCTTTTTTACATTTGCAGTACCGACCAGAGGGCTGCTTGATGAAATCATAATCACGGTTAATTTGGTCAATATTGAAATCACGATTATTGGTGAGTGATATGATCAAAGTCATTTTAAATGTCAGTGAAATATCACAATTTTCAACACTTCAGCAAAAACTAATACTAGGTTAATTAATGCAAATAAAAAGTCCTCAAAACAGTTACAGAAGACAAGTAAACAATATATGTACAAAGAAACTAATTCCAACCAAAACCGACAAAAAGTACAACAGAACAAAAATACAAATTTAATAGACAGTGCTTTTTCAAGAACAAGAAGATGTACTAACAGTGGTATTCAGATAATAGGCTACAACAGAAATTGAATTAAGTTATCAAATGTAAAATAACACTGCTGTATACATTAAATATAAACAAATCCTTTCCATTTAAAACTACAAAAGTTATTCATTCAAGAGTAGTGAGTGATTTTATCGTTGTCTTTTCTTCTTAGTAGCAAACACTGCTGTAGTCATTGTTAATCTGTCACTTTAAGAGCTGCACGGACCCAATAAACTGTTACACACGAGTTTCAAACACGATTTCTCAAGTGTTTACATTGACTTAAGACACAACCGACTGTGTTTAAGAGGATACTTACTAAAACTGCTTTTAGTTGTTTTCACAGAAAAAAAAAGAAAAGAAAAAAAAAACTTGTCCAGTGGTGTGCAGACCAAATGCACGGATCCAATACTGACACACATCCCAAACTTGTTCACTCAAGACATAAATGCTAATATGGACATTTAATTATGTGTGCATTTGATCGTTGAAGGTCATTAAGCCTAGAAATAAAACACATGGATTTTGGTATGCAAACGCTGACAGGCAGCAAAAGCATGAACAGAATACGCAGCCAGTCAGCTTTCACGATCGCGGAACTGGAAGAACTGGAGAACTATGATTGAAAAATAAAATCCATTTTATGTGTCTGTGGTACAATCCGAGAGATACTTGCGCCAATAACACGGCTGCAATATAAGATGCATGTTGGTCTCATTTGTAGTCGCAGAGCGAATTATATTTGGACTAGCGAAAGAACGAACTACAATAAATAAAAAATAAAAAAAAACACTCTAAAGCAGGTATCGTCAAATTGACGTAGGAAAGTTAAGACCCGTTTAAAATTAAGACCTAGAACTCAATACATCAGCAAATTCACCAAGCATAACATTTTGAAATTTTAGACTTTTTAAGACCCTGCGTAAACAATGGTAATACTTATGGCCTTAAATTTTGATATAACTGAATTTAAGACTTTAAGGAACTGTATTTAAAATCACAGAGGTCAAACATCCTCAATGTTGAATGAAAAAGTGCCAGTGCTGAACACTTTCCACCACACATTCTATCCACATTATATCAAAGATATCAAACCCAGGTTTTGCCAATAGTAAACGCCATGTGCTGCAGTGATTGGTTTCAGTGTGTACGCAGTGCTCTAGTGGCATGTGTCTGCTGACAGTTTGTGCTTAGGCTGAGTGATCGGTTATTGACTTCCTTTCAGCAGACCACCTGGAGAATAATGACATTTACAGACATCATTATTCAAACAATGACGGCATTGGCTCAGCCTTTGATAAAGCATTATCGACGGATGGCTGTCTGTATGCCTCCCACAGAGCTATCCTGCAGTCTCACTCTTGATATATTGTTTTCTGTTCACGATGAGCAGAAGAGTGCTTTCTTATAGTGAATCAGAACATGAAGAAAGGCCTCTTTTACCCTTAAATCCTCTACCAATTCCTCACAGAACGCCAAATAACTTTTCCCATCACCAATAACACCTTGTTGTCATGTTGCATTTGAGTTTGTCATTGATTCTACACAGTTGGTGTGAGATGACATTTAAATGTGAGAATGGGGATGTGGCTGGGAGCTTAATTCATGTAAACATCCTTCTGTAAAGACAACGTCTGCATCGATGACCACAAATTTTCTCAAACAAATACCCTGATGATTATGTAATAATGGAAACGACTGGACCAATGGAAACTGCATGCCTATCAAGGACTAACAACCATATCCTAACCAGGCACGACACAGACAAATTACTCATCGCTGGAATCTGGCGGTCCACAAAAAAAAAAGAAAACCTTTTAAATGAGTCATGACGCAAAACATAGCTAAGCAAAAATGTTTTCCTCACACTTCCGCACTGCAGCTGAAAAGCATACATTTTTCTGACTTAATTCTGGTCACACACTCTTTCTAGTAGCCACAAATGATTTACAAGTATTAAAAGGTATGAGGTATTAAAGTCAGCAGGTGTTAGTCAAATGATAACTTTTGGGTAGACAGCTCAACATCAAGTAAGAATCGGTCACACAAATGCAGGTTACTATCACTGATGTCACATCAATCCAGAGACTTGATTCAATCCAGCATACATTTGTGGTCACAGACATAGATGAAGAACCTGCTCTTTAACAACATGCAAAAATTAATCTGCAAATTTTTCCACAAACAAAACATCAGGTTACCACAGATTATAGTCATGCCTAATAAACCTGACCCGCATACAAAAGAACAGGTGTTCAACAATATTATTTTCCACATATTTGAGGTGAAAAAAATAGATTCTTAATTCCTGTTTGAT
This sequence comes from Romanogobio albipinnatus, assembly GCA_023566225.1. Classification (NCBI taxonomy): domain Eukaryota; kingdom Metazoa; phylum Chordata; class Actinopteri; order Cypriniformes; family Gobionidae; genus Romanogobio; species Romanogobio albipinnatus. The sequence goes on along the minus strand of CM042252.1, from coordinate 18,746,004 downwards.
TCTTTCATTATGATGGTACTGTGAATACCACTTTTGCATGGTTGCATTTGGCCAATATTTCAATAAAAGTCTCAATATTACTGTTTATTTTAGTAATGCTAATGTTAAAACTTCTAATAAAAACATTAAAACAGCAGCAACAACCACAAACTAAAATGGTAAATTCTTTGAGTTTATATTATATTAAATGTTATATAAATATTTATTAAATTAATACATCAATTCATTTTAGAGTACTATGTACAAGTTCTTCATGAAGTTCTTCCAACCATATAAAGCAAAGAGAGCACATCTAGCACTAGTCTAGGCATCAGAGCAATTCTGGGATTCAGCCAACAGCAGACAATAGAGGACTTATGACAAAGTACCAGCAGCAATAAGAGGTGTTGCTTTTTCTGTTTGAAATAACCTAAGGCTTTTCCACTGAGCCAAGTTTTTTAAACATGGACAGAAAAACAATGTTTCACTGCCTCAGTGAAACCACCTTTTTAACCAACCACCGGGCAGAGATAGTGTTGTGTGGGCTAAATCAGCAATACGATAACACGACCACTGGGTTAAATGAGATCAGCTATGGAGTTAAGCCAGGTTTTGAATACCTCTGCCCTAAGATAAAGTGAAAAAAAGAGTGGGTTTAAGATTATTAATAGAACACTGCAAGCAATTTCTCATCTTAGAGTACAAAAATTTTACTTAATCTAAATACCTCCTAATAGACCACTATTTTCACGGCGGTTTTACCACAAGCAAAGTGTCAGCTACACAAAATACAGACACGTTTATCAAGTCAAGAATCATTCTTTTGTGGAGATATGTTTATTTTTTCCACTGCATTTGTGGATGCTATTAAACAATGCAAAAGCATACATAAAACGTAAATGTTACTTATTGATGGGATTTTTACACATGGATTTTGTTTGGACTCAATTTACCTTCCGCTATGTTTCACCAAGCATCACGCATTTCCATAACACATCTCAATTGAGAATGAATTTAACCATGATGTTACTTTACCTACTGAATACACAGTAGTGTAATGCCATTTTTGGCCTGTATTTTTATTTTATTTTTATATAACCGATTAAGCAGAGAAGTCGAAATAGGAGCAAAACATATCTAGTGCAGTTAAGTTCTGGTTTCACAAATATGGTTAACCCTGGTATAATCTTATTACTCTGCCAAACTGTTTTTGAGAGCCTCTATACAGAACAGCATTTAGGGGAAGAAGAAAGTTCACAGAGTTTTACCAACAGGCTAAATAAGAGAGTCATTGTAGTCAGCTTCAATGATTATAGCGGAACTGTGCGATCACGATGAGCTGAGATGAGTGACAACTTTTTAGGTATTATAAAGGGGGTCCTCTTTGCATGCTTTCAAAGTGATGTATAATCAATTCAAAACTTTTGCTTTGCTCCATTAGTTAAGGCAATGGTTATTTATTATTCAAATTGGCTGCCATGCCAAATCACGCATACAGTATGCCAGCTTTTTTGTTCAAAATATAGTGGTTTGTGAACTTAAACACATCTGATAAATGATTTATTAAAGCAGCTATGCAGTGATGTGTAGGTTGTAGCTAAGTGACATTTTGAAACTATTTCATGACTTTCTATTTAATTGTGTTTAAAGAAACATCTCTGAGTTGGTTCACCCTCCACCTACTGTATGTGTATACCACACAGTATTGTTATTTGTCTTACAATAATTCAAATGATAACAGAAGTACTGGAATAAAGGTTTATAGATTGGATAAACACTGATGTCTATGGTAGCAATCAAAATAGAACAGATTCCCTTTTGAAAGCAACTTGGCACTTCCATTAACGTTTGTATTGAATACATTGTTACATCTGTAGGTGGTGACAAGTGACTGTTAAAAATGTATTTGTCATTGAATCATTCAAGAGATTCGTTTAAAAACCCTGAAGGCCCGATATCAGAGCTGCCAACTCTCACGCATTGGCCGTGAGACACACGCATTTGATTGGTTTCACACGCTCACATGCCACACCCCCGATTTCTCACGCTGAAGAATCAACCTGGTCGGTCAAATGCCTGAAAGATGAGTTTATAGATCTACCAGTTACCAGCTACGGTAGTTATGCTTTCAGTGAGGGGGTTCAAGATGAATGTGCAAATAAATACGGCGTAGTGCGACAAAAGCTACATTCCGCTTTGGGTTCTGACGAGAACGAGCCTAACAGACGGAGCGCAGTAGAATAGGAACGCAATAATTCTTACTAAAATATACATATTTCTAAAATATGTTGTTGAACAATAAATGTGTCATATGTGGAATTGTAAACCCACAAGTAAATATATTTTTATGAAAGTGACCATTATGGGGTAATCAAGTATTCTCATATGCTTTTGTTTTTATTTTAATTTTTAGTTTAGTGAATTTAAAAACAAAATTATTAATTTTGTTTTTGGCCACCGTATAAACCGCCTTTTTGCACTATGTATTGCATAGCCTATTACATTTACTGTATTTCAACATCATCATTGCTTTTAGGACATCAGTGGGCAGGATGTGAAATAAAACTATTATTAAAATAAGTACAGATTCAACTACTCAACCAAAAAAGTATTGGGTTTACAAAAATCGAATGATTCTGACAGTTTTTGCCATTGAAATGACTGGGAAAAAAAGTGTCCCAATAACCCTGAATTCACCCCATTCTCTTTGAAATCATAATTACATTGCATTATGTTGCTTGAAACCCCAAATATTATAACATTCTTCATTAATGATTAACTTTTTCGAACATTATTCTTTAACATTGTCTTTCTAACATTTTTACTGTTCATCTATGAAATGCACTTTCTGTAAAGCTGCTTTGAAACAATGTGTATTGTGAAAAGCGCTATACAAATAAATTTGAATTTAATTGAATTGAATTAACAATCGTTCAGTTATTTGTAACAATGCCATTGTAAAAATGCTTTTTGATAGTAACTTAGCTATTTTTTCAAAAGGGTAGCTTGAATGTAACAACTAGTTTAACTTACAAGTAGCTTGTAAGTTAAAGTAGTTCTATTTAAACAAAATCATGCCTCTACTACCTAGTGCTTTAAAATTGTGTCTTATAGATGCATTTTGTCTTAATAGACAAAGAAATCAACAAAAAAACAATACTACCCCATTCAAATGCTGATGCAGAGAGAATGTTTTCTGTGGTGTGAGTGTGAGAGAGTGTGTGAGAGAGTGTGAGAGAGAGTGTGAGAGAGAGTGTGAGAGAGTGTGAGAGAGTGTGTGTGTGTCTGTCTGTGTGTGTGTCTGTGTGTGTATGCCTGTGATGCACATCCAGGGCACGAAGCTCCTGTTCCACCACATCCCAAAGATGCTCTATTGGGTTGAGATCTGGTGACTGTGGGGGCCATTTTAGTACAGTGAACTCATTGTCATGTTCAAGAAACCAATTTGAAATGATTCAAGCTTTGTGACATGGTGGATTATCCTGCTGGAAGTAGCCATCAGAGGATGGGTACATGGTGGTCATAAAGGGATGGGCATGGTCCGAAACAATGCTCAGGTAGGCCGTGACATTTAAACGATGCCCAATTGGCACAAAGGGGCCTAAAGTGTGCCAAGAAAACATCCCCCACACCATTACACCACCACCACCAGCCTGCACAGTGGTAACAAAGCATGATGGATCCATGTTCTCATTCTGTTTACGCTAAATTCTGACTCTACCATCTGAATGTCTCAACAGAAATCGAGACTCATCAGACCAGGCAACATTTTTCCAGTCTTCAACTGTCCAATTTTGATGAGTTGAGGCTACAATTTGCACATTTTTCCTATTTGTAGTGGAGATGAGTGGTACCAGGTGGGGTCTTCTGCTGTTGTAGCCCATCCGCCTCAAGGTTGTGCGTGTTGTGGCTTCACAAATGCTTTGCTGCATACCTTGGTTGTAACGTTATTTCAGTCAAAGTTGCACTTCTATCAGCTTGAATCAGTCGGCCCATTCTCCTCTGACCTCTAGCATCAACAAGGCATTTTCGCCCACAGGACTGCCGCATACTGGATGTTTTTCCCTTTTCACACAATTCTTTGTAAACCCTAGAAATGGTTGTGCGTGAAAATCCCAGTAACTGAGCAGATTGTGAAATACTCAGACCGGCCCGTCTGGCACCAACAACCATGCCACGCTCAAAATTGCTTAAATCACCTTTCTTTCCCATTCTGACATTCAGTTTGGAGTTCAGGAGATTGTCTTGACCAGGACCACACCCCTAAATGCATTGAAGCAATTGCCATGTGATTGGTTGATTAGATAATTGCATTAATGAGAAATTGAACAGGTGTTCCTAATAATCCTTTAGGTGAGTGTATATTGCTGCTCATGTATTTTGAACTTTGTTTAAGAAAATGATTCATCCAGTAAATAGAAACATGAAGTCTTTATGAATCATTGAATCATTCATTCCAACCACTTTTTTAATGATTCATTCTAATTAATCAATCGTTTCTAAATAGACTGCGGCAATATTTTGTCAGAACCTCTAGTCAATTGTGTCATTTTATTTAGTTATTGCTTCAGAATTGTTGAAGAATTATGATTTAATCTAGAATCATCCAGCTCTAGCCAGCAGGACGGCTTTTATGTTAAAGGATTTGTTCACTTTAAAAAGAAAATTAGGGTCTTATCTAGTGAAACAATATAAATGTTACTTTTTTCTTGAAAATGACTGATCGTTTCACTAGATAAGACCCTGTTCCTCAGCGGGGATCGTGCAGAGCCCTTCGAAGCCCTTTGAAACTGCATTGATTTGGACCTTCAACCCGTTGGTTACCATTGAAATGCATATGGAGAAATATCCTGGAATGTTTTCCTCAAAAAACTTAATTTCTTTTCAACTAAAGAAAGAAAGACATTAAAGTGAAAGTGAAGTGACTTGTGGCCAAGTATGGTGACCCATACTTGGAATTTGTGCTATGCATTTAACCCATCTGAGGGGTTGGTGCCTTGCTCAAGGGTCACCTCAGTCGTGGTATTGAGCTTGGAGGAAAGCGCTGGTATTCACTCCCCCCACCGACAATTCCTGCCAGACCTGAGACTCTCTACCATTAGGCCACGACTGCCCCCTAACATCTTGGATGACATGATGAGTAAATTCTCAGGAAATCTTCATTTTAAAGTGAACTAATCCTTTAATAGTATGGAAAAGGTCATCGAAACATATTCTGAGAGTCAAATGCAGGGTTTTGGAAAAAAGAAGAATGAAAACCAGAGTACAGCCTTGCAGCTAGTGAAAATACAGCAGACATGAGACTTCAAGCTCTGCAGGCAATTCATGATCACAGATATGAGAGCCAGTAGGCGTAATCATTCAGGCATAGCACCATGATTTGGGCAGCGACACTACAGTGGTTTTCTGAAGAAAATTCCTGTGAAAGTCAGCTGATCTTTGCCAGTTTTGAGACACAGTCAGGAATGGTCAGTTATTATCCACTATTCTTTACAATTTAAAGATCTGCATTTAGCTCAGTATCATCCAAACAAAATTATACTGACAGACTGAGTTCTTGGTGTTGACAAGAAAAACTCATTATATTTAAAGAACAAGTCATGACTTAAACCTGTCATTTCAGTGCTCTCAATAGGCAGTCACCGTGCTAGAAATGTACTGATTTGAGTGACACAGGTGGGCTTTTATTTCCTTTCTGTAACTAGGCAACAGCAGCTTAAAGAAACTTCTAAGTTATGTTCTTGAATTACTACCTAAAAACTAATGCAACCGATTAAGTAATTCAACAGCATAAACCTCAAGGTCACTTCCTTTTTCACGATCACCAGTCTGTAAGGCGTTTTCTGGTTAAAACAAAACCCACCAAATGTTCTGTAACAGATTTACAGATAGATTAATCGTGAAAGCTATTTTTAAACAAACAGAGATCCTCACCAAGAGGCAGAAGAAATCCACAGGCTTGACCAACTGACCAGGCTGCTTTCTTTAGCTGGCGACCAGGGAACTCTTCACCTGAAAGACAACAGAAACATTCCCATTAGAGAAGACATTTGTTTTAAACAAGATATCTCAATTTGGGGTTCAATTATGAAAATAATGAAAGCAGAAAAAAACTATTTATTGAAAGAATGGGTTGATGGATGCTGATAAAAAAAAAAAAAAAAAAAAAAAAATAGGTTGGTGTCTTCTGGGTGGGTTCTCTTGTTTCTAAGCAACAGAAACCTTGACTCATCCCCTTATTGTTCATATGTTGTTCAACAACGACAAAAAAAAAAAAAAAAATAGTAGAACAACCTACTGCTCTGGCTGCTTTTGTATGTACATCTGCCATCAATTCTTCATCAGCCCTTTGATGTTTACTGAACCTGGTTCAATAAACACCTCAAACACACAAGCTATGAAACACAATATATTTGGGCTGATTTGATATTAAAATAGGCAGGGCTCAACAATGTTTCTCACTCGAAATTTGTGACCAAAATAGAGAGGTGTGTGTGAACTGTAAACTGAACTGTTTAGGAGCATGTGTGCAAACAATCCCAAACAACCCTCTGCAATGAGAGTAAATCACTCATATATGCAAGTAAATCTTCACTCTGGGCGACTATAATAATATCTATCATTAGCCATTGGCTAATAAATGCTTATATTTCACTTGCCAGTGTGTGTGTTAGAGGCTAAGAATAAGTTTAGCATTGATATATATTCACTTGCTGAACAGAGTGCTTGAGAGTTTCGCTCTACGTCAAGCGATTTGTCCATTTCAGTTCAGCTCAACGGATGCGCAGCGTACCTGTATTTGACGTACCATAAACACTAGCTTAAAGGGGCACAACTCGCCGTCGCTTTGCTGAGAGCACTACCTGTGTTTCTCACACACACACACGCAAAGAGAAAGTCTTAAAAACCACGCAGAATCGACACGTTACATGTAAACCATATTCTTTTTTGTATTTTCCTGTCAAAACAAGAGTTCATTTTGAATTATTCAGCTTTTAAGAACAAGCAGAAGATATGCGGTTTCTCCGTTAGTGGGCGGGACTAATGCGCAAATGGCAATCTCATTGGCTGGTGCTCATCCATTACCGTCACTGTTTTGATTTCGGCAAATCAGTTCAAGCAAATGCAGACAACGTGATTAATGAACCCAGCAGCTCATCAATCCTTAGTGTTGTATATTGTTATTAGTAGCAGAATTAGTATGGACTTCATAAACGAGACAATTCACTGCCATTATAATGCTTGGATTAGCCAGGACTTTTTAAATATAACTCTGATTGTATTCGTCTGAAAGAAGAATGTCATATACACTAGAGGTCGACCGTTAGTGGATTTTACCGATACCGATAACTAGGTTGGACCGCACTTGCCGATAACCGATTAATCGACTGATAGTTTTTAAAATGGATACTGGATTAAAAAAAAACATAAGTAAAACAGTGCTGAACTTTATAACAAGAAAAAAAACAGAAAAAAAAAAAAAACAGTACCGATTCATGAAAATGTGCTAAATTAAAAACATTAACATATTACAGGTCAAATGCATTTCTTTATCTTTAACCTAGAAACATGCATGTACATATCATAGGTAACACTATGCAAGTCCCTATGCAACAAGGATGTGTTAGCTTACATGAACTATATGCATTATGCATGCATTTTTACAGCATTTAATATGAGCAATATTGTACCTTGATCATTCATGTTAGTTCATAGTGCATAACCAAGGTTACCAGATAAAATAAAAATTCAACCTCAATGTAATGTTGAAATAAACATACTAACAATGAACAATACTTCCACAGCATTTATTAACCATAGTTAATGTTACAAATGGAATCTTATTGCAGCGTTACCATTTCATACAAATCCCACAGTCTGCTTTTTTAGAAGGAGATTATCTAATAAAAAAACTAATGCGTTTCTGCTTTATGTTTCTGTCGGCAGCATGACGATACAGTTTGCCTTCTCACATCACTAATTTTATATATGCAACATTTGGTCGGACTTGCGCGTGTTTTTTTTGTTTTACATTGTTTTAACTGCTTGAGGTACTGCTAATTTTTTTGCGTCCTCTCAGTCTCGTTGACACACTGCTGTTCTTTACCTGTTAATGCGGCATCTAGTCAAGAAATTAATTACTTTATAATGATTTGGCAACAAGTACTGTAGTGTTCAGTCTTCAAACTGTTTCGCTGTCGTGTTTTAAACGCGCATTTGATGTTTTAGCACTCTCTGTGCAGCGAGCAGACTCACGTGATGTAAACAAGACGTCAGTAAGGGTTTTTTTCGCCTCTAGAGGCCGCTCTCGTGCTATATACAGCCAGCAGATCCTTCTCAGGGCTCTTGTACTGTGTAATGACAGCGCACCCTTCTCAGCCGCTCCAGCAACGGACGCATCACGGAAAAACTATCGGTGTGGATTTTTGCAGATAACCGATTGTTCCACAAATCTATTATCGGTGCCGATTAATCGGCAAAAACGATGAATCGGTCGACCTCTAATATACACTTAGGATGACTTGAGGCCGAGTAAATCATGGTCTTATTTTCATTTATGGGTGAACTAACCCTTTAATAGGGAGAATTGGACCCTAAACTAAAGTGTTACCGGACAGAGAAACAAATCTACAATGCTAGGTTTCTTTTATTTTGAACAGACAATAGTGCAAATTACAGTTTGTTCCACCTAGCGGCATTTACTGTTAGCACAGTACAGCCTCCTATAAGTGTATTAAGCACCAAGCAGTAAACAGAAGGCACTCTTGCACAGCTCATATTGTTTTGCAGGACTGATAAAACAAAAGGTATCCATTTATTATTTGGTCACAATAAGCAACAAAACTGAAAAGCATCGTGTTATAAAAGTACAAAATAAATAAACCATGTACAGTTTGCTCCAGTTAAACTATATATAGTTTGCGTGAAATGGACAGGAACGCTAAACATTCAAAGCTTAAGCCCGACCCTCCTATACTTCATTTTCTGCGTTCTTCTCCATTTTGTGCGAGCCTTGTCCATGAGCGCAGAAAGACACGTGCACATTATCTAGTAGACTTTATTTTATGGTTTTCAGTTGCTCGTCATTCTCGTATGCGCTGTTCTTCTTCTGCATTAACAATAACAGAGGTAATAGCATCGCGGGCACCCCCTTTTGGATTGGAGTGGGAAATGAAAATGGCTGTGAATGAATGACAGTGCGGCCGTGCGCATTTTACTTTCATTTTAGAATTAGTGCCAATTCGGGGGCGGGTTGCTTGAACAGTGGGTTCATTAGCATATTATTCTTAACGAAAAACACAACAACAAAACAGTACAATGACAAACTCCTTTAAATAGGCGCTTTTATGTTTCGCTTTGAAACCAAATCTTCCGCGATCATCTTGTCAGTCAGCTCCTCACTCTCGTGATGAATGAAATCTGACTCTGCTGCGACTATCGTCCGGCTCACGCTGTATGAAGCAGACACATTCAGTTTTTATTTGTAGTGTCTGTTCTCTAACTGAACTAAATTATTTTATTACTAAAATGGCACTCCAGGACCGACGTTGCCCATCCCTAGCATAGAGATTTTAAAAAGGGCTGTGAGAACTGTGATACTATTCTCAAAAACACTATTTAATTATTTGTTTACAATGAAGATTTGTAATATAAACAAATTGATATATATTTTTTAAATTCCTATGTTATATGCTATATCCTCTGCTCTGTAGAGGACACCAGAACCCCTTTATTGAGAAAATTAAAAAGTCATGAACAGACAAACAATGGATTTTTTTTTTTTATCCACAAACTTTGTATAAAGATGATTCTCAATTTTATGAAAGATACAGAATAATTGGACATACCATTTTACTTTATGCAGTATGTGTGTAAACATGGCCATAAATGCCATTCCCATTCTAGGCAATCTATACACTGTCTCTAATTTGCATATTAAAGGATTTTGGGACAATATGTAAATGTAAAAAAAAAAGAAGTGTAAAAATACTTTCATAAGAATGTCTTGCATTTCATAAGAAAATCCAGACTTAAAACTGTGTTTGTTGTCAGAGAAATTTGCTAATGTCAGAGGCAAAACCTCTATTATGGGTCTCAGGAGGATATTTCTGGTGCAGAGTGGCATTTATAGTTATATGTCACTTCCGAAACTTTGCTGCATGAATTTTGGCCGTCGGTCCTCTTAGCAATAATAGTTTTATTCAATGAATGACTGTAGCCTCAAAAGTGAACCAAGATCGCAACGATAACTAAAATGCTGTTGCTTTGTTAGTTTGCGGTCTCACAAAGTTTCGTTATAAAAATGAAGTCGTCAACAATAAATAGCTTACTTACATTGTGTCTTGACTTTGTTAATGAGAGGTTTCGTGAGCCTGCATTAATGCCGCATTCACGTGCTATCGGAAATGTGATAATTCCAACTTCTGAAATCGTGATTACGAGCTTATTGCATTACATAGGCCTATCTGTGATTGGCTACATTACTCACTGCTGCAAAAACTTGCTGATGTCAATAGATGCAATTGAATCTGCCAACTCTGTTTCGCCAATATTATTACAGTATCAACTGAGGGTGCTTTTGCTTGCGTTTAAGGGTGCTTAGCACCCCCGTAGAACCGGGCCTGGTAGTGCCAAACGGCACCAGTACATCCATAGCGGCCTTGGATAGCTGTGGGTATTCCCTCTCGACTGAAATCCAAAACTCAGCCAGCTCGGTCACTTGACAGTTCAACCAATGCGTCCTCCAGGTTGGATGTCAGATCTTTTGCCCTCGTTATAGTGAATGGTGATCTTATCCAGTCATATTGTTCTGGAGCCGTTTCCTCTGGGAAATACCAGTTAAAGTGTTCCAGGAGGGCTTGAAGGTGGATAGAGATAGATTTTTTTCACTATGTTAACACTCCTCTAATGAATTCGTCCAGCTCAGAAAACATATCAATCCTACCCATTTCAACTCGCTCAGTCCAGCACTCGAGTTCTCTTGAAAGCGTGGATTTTATCCTTCAGTGACATGATGCTTGCGTTTTCACCTTGCAATGACATTAAGCCCATTCAGTTTGTCAAATATGCAAGACAAATACGATAGTCTTGTTAACCAGTCAGGATCAGTGAGGTGGTCAGTGAGCTGGGACCCATGCTCCATCAGAATTAAGCGCACTTAGTCTCGCACAGACGGCTGAGCACATTCCCTCATGAAAGCCATCCGACTACTGCATGGAACAGCAAGCACTCATGCTCCGATCCCAGTTCGTAACAGAGTGGCAAACAGCCTGATATTGAGTGGACACGCTTTTATGTAGTTGACCATTTTTAATCACAGTCTCAAAAACACGTTTAAGTTCTGTGTCGAGTGTTTTTGCCACAAGAGCTTCAATGTGTATAATGAAATTTACATGAGGCGCCACTTGCTTCAAGACCTTTCTTTTTCCCCAGAATTATTCCTGCACCGTCTGTACACACATGGATGCACTTGCCAAGACAGTCCCTCTTCTTTTAGTTTGTCAAGTTTTGTGAAAATGTCCTCGTCTGTGCACATTCTCTCCAGCAGGGTGCAAAACAGAATGTCCTCGTTAAGTTTTCCGTCAAACCGGTATCTGACGAATACAAGCAGCTGGGGAGAGTGTGATACATCTGTGGATTCATCTAACTGTAAAGCGTATTTCCCGTTCTTCACTCTGTCCACCAGCTGAGACTTTATGTCAAGGGCCATGTCGGAGATGCGCCAGGCAATAGTCCAGTTAGAAAGCGGCACTGATTCTAGCTCACGGGCCAGTTTACCCCCCATGCATAGCCCGGCTTATAGCTACAGCAGTGGGTTTGATAAAGGTTTCCCCGAATGTGTGTGGATTTTTTGCCTGTGCAATTAAATATGCCACCTCATATGATGCCTGTTGAGCTTTGGCAGGGATTGTTGTGCTTGCACTCCTTTCGCCAGAAAAAATATACTGGTTTAGCAGCAAGAGAGGGGTGATTGCTTCAAGTGTAGAATTTTTACAGGCTTTAGGCTTTCATGTGCAAGCACCTCAGTGCACACTACGCATTGGGGATGTTGTACTTCATTGACGATGATGCATGCGAATCAATACTGGATAAATTCCTCTCGATACTTTCGACATTTGGATGAATGCTGATCCGAATGATGCTGGATGTCCTCTTTATGGACACGCCGTTCTCGGAGGTCGATGGCCTTGGCCTTTCTGGTGTTACTCCGCTCTCCTCTGCAGTAGGGCTGGGAAATATGGCCCAAAAATTATCTATCAATCGATATAGATAATTATCACGATAAATGTCAAATATTTCTTTCTTTCAAATTTAAAGGCAGATTTTTGCCCCTAAGTGAAAGTTGTAGAAACCAGACTGTTAATTGTGGTTTTAAACTACTCTTTATTTTAAGAATATGACAAACACTTCATGTTTTTTAATTCCTTTTCTAGTGATTTTTCCTTCAAATAAATTTCTTAATAGAAAAATGTATGTCTTAGTTTCTGCATGTGCTAACGGGTGATATTGTTTCTAGTCATGAAACAGGTTTATGTTGCCTGACTTTGGCATATCTTCGGCACAGTTTGCAGTGCAGTATTAATAATATTACATGTTTTGTCTTAGAAATGCACATTTGACAGGGAGTTGACAGTAGTAGTAGCAGCTAGAGTTAGGAGGATGCAGATGTAAATTTATGTTCATTAACAAAAACACGGACATCTATAAAAATTGTAACAACCTCATTTTTATATGGTAAAATTTAAATATTATTACTGAGTTTTATTCAAATTAGCCATTGGTCTTCCATAGCATCATAGATTTAGATCATGGTAACCACAGTTAAAAACATGCATATAGGTCTTCACTACCATGGTAAAATGTATCTATATGGGGTATTTGTATGAAAACAGTAGGCGTAGCCTAAACACTTTTAGTATAAATGCACAAATTCTATAGCTAAATAAAAAAAATACTGTAATAATATTCCATTACTCCTTTAATACATTTGATACATGTCTACGTTAATAATATAATACAATTCTATATGAATATATCCCACATTTCTTCCACAGTACCAGTACCATGGAGCAGTTAGTCACAACCAGGGCTTGACATTAACTTTTTTGCTCACCAGCCACTATGACTAGTGGCTTTCCAAAGTTACTAGCCACTCAGCATTTTCACTGGCCACAATTTTGTTGTTGGCTATATGCAAATTACCACAGTAGACATCCAAATCAAGTCTACATGAAATGTATAACATGACAGGTCTTCAACAGCTGTTATAAAAGATTTGTATTTCTATCAGCTATGACCTACAAGTGGGGAGAACAAGTATTTGATACACTGCCGATTTTGCAGGCTTTCCTACTTTCTAGCATGTAGAGGTCTGTAATTTTTTTATTAGGGATGCACGATATATCGGCCGATAAATTATTATTTTTGATGTTATCGGTCCAATAAGAAAATTTGGCCGATATATTCAAGCCGATAGATAATGTATTATTTCCTTCAGTTGAGACAGACGCGCTGTCCACCATGATGGGTTTGAATTGCTCTAAATATGATTGGAATCACTTTGAAAAGGAAAATACAGTTATGTGCAACATATGCAGCGCAAGTCTAATAAAATCTACATAAAATGATAATGAGAATAGAATACGGCTGTAAAAGAACGTTGTGTTTCAGCGCGTTTGTTGAGGGAAGAGTGCGCCCACGGAGTTACACCTTCATGACAGGCAGTCAAGTTCGCTTGTGCATTCACAGCCTTTCGTGCAATTGTAAGTTGTAATATTATATTTATTATTATTCTGTGTATGTAATCTCATATAGGATGCGTTTGGTTGAGTTAACTAACGATGCAGTAAAGCACTTCATTGTACCGGTCTTTAGCTTCAGCGCGCATTTCAAACAGAAATGTACAGCATTCATAACTACTGGGACTGTCCTATACATAACACTGTAATGAGAATATTTTTGTTATAAAACGTTGTGAATTCTCTGGGTTTAGTTGTTGGGTTTCAGCGCGCTGTTGTGGGAAGCGTCCACAACACATTCTGACCAGCACAGTCAAGTTCGCTTGTGCATTTGCGTCATTTTAAGCATATGTTAGTCGCAATATTACGTTTTTGTAGTATAAACATCTAATTAATGTCATTTAGGATGCGTTTCGTTAAGTCAATAACACGCAGTGCTTCATTGTACCGGTGATCATCTTCAGTTTCAGCGCGCGCTCTCAAACAGGGGAAGAGCATCCACAGGAGTTATAAGCCTTCACCTATGCGTGATTGTGCAAATATAAGTTGTAATATTATATTTATTTGGTATAAGTATCTGATTGTTCTCATATATGATGCGTTTAGTTGTTAATTAACCTTCTAAGCGCTTCAGTTTACGGTTGTTCGTTCATTCTCTCCAGCTTCAGCGCGCTCAAACAGCAACATTATTCCTAATAGACTAGACTAATATTAAAGATGTTTACTATTACTGTAATATAATTTTTTTTTCTTTCAAAAACACAGAAGCGTAATTTTTATAACGAGCACTTTTATTGTTCTCGTATCATTTCCATCAACAATACGGTTTGATTAAAACCATGTCCTTATTGTCTGTGCAGAGGCTATTTCATGCACTTGCATTCTGATTCTTTATTATGCAGCCTAAGTAATGCTGTTCAATAACTTGTTTACATTATTTAGGTATATTATCTTTATTTTTTAGGCAATATAATTTTTGGTAACATTTTACAAATAAGGTCACATTTGTTAATGCATTAACTAACACGAACAAACAGAGAGCAATAACCTTTGTTAATGTTAGTAATAAAATGTTTGTGTTTATTAACAGTCCATTCACAGTGCATACCTAATGTTAAAAGACACAACTTTGGGTCTGAATATGTTGAGATTAACATTAACTAAGATGAATAAATCCTGCTGAAGTATTGTTCATTCATTGTTGGTTAACTCATACTAACAAAAATTCAACCTTATTGTAAAGTGTTAACATTTTTTTTTATATAAAGTAAGTTGGCCATAGGAGTGTAAAATTAATTTGAAAAGGTAAAGAATCTTACACTGGTTCAAATAGGCTACTGTACTGTACAGGGAGTGCAGAATTATTAGGCAAATGAGTATTTTGACCACATCATCCTCGTTATGCATGTTGTCTTACTCCAAGCTGTATAGGCTGGAAAGCCTACTACCAATTAAGCATATTAGGTGATGTGCATCTCTGTAATGAGAAGGGGTGTGGTCTAATGACATCAACACCCTATATCAGGTGTGCATAATTATTATGCAACTTCCTTTCCTTTGGCAAAATGGGTCAAAAGAAGGACTTGACAGGCTCAGAAAAGTCAAAAATAGTGAGATATATTGCAGAGGGATGCAGCAGTCTTAAAATAGCCAAGCTTCTGAAGCGTGATCATCGAACAATCAAGCGTTTCATTCAAAATAGTCAACAGGGTCGCAAGAAGCGTGTGGAAAAACCAAGGCGCAAAATAACTGCCCGTGAACTGAGAAAAGTCAAGCGTGCAGCTGCCAAGATGCCACTTGCCACCAGTTTGGCCATATTTCAGAGCTGCAACATCACTGGAGTGCCCAAAAGCACAAGGTGTGCAATACTCAGAGACATGGCCAAGGTAAGAAAGGCAGAAAGTCGACCACCACTGAACAAGACACACAAGCTGAAACGTCAAGACTGGGCCAAGAAATATCTCAAGACTGATTTTTCTAAGGTTTTATGGACTGATGAAATGAGAGTGAGTCTTGATGGGCCAGATGGATGGGCCCGTGGCTGGATTGGTAAAGGGCAGAGAGCTCCAGTCCAACTCAGACGCCAGCAAGGTGGAGGTGGAGTACTGGTTTGGGCTGGTATCATCAAAGATGAGCTTGTGGGGCCTTTTCGGGTTGAGGATGGAGTCAAGCTCAACTCCCAGTCCTACTGCCAGTTTCTGGAAGACACCTTCTTCAAGCAGTGGTACAGGAAGAAGTCTGCATCCTTCAAGAAAAACATGATTTTCATGCAGGACAATGCTCCATCACACGCGTCCAAGTACTCCACAGCGTGGCTGGCAAGAAAGGGTATAAAAGAAGAAAATCTAATGATATGGCCTCCTTGTTCACCTGATCTGAACCCCATTGAGAACCTGTGGTCCATCATCAAATGTGCGATTTACAAGGAGGGAAAACAGTACACCTCTCTGAACAGGGAGGCTGTGGTTGCTGCTGCACGCAATGTTGATGGTGAACAGATCAAAACACTGACAGAATCCATGGATGGCAGGCTTTTGAGTGTCCTTGCAAAGAAAGGTGGCTATATTGGTCACTGATTTGTTTTTGTTTGGTTTTTGAATGTCAGAAATGTATATTTGTGAATGTTGAGATGTTATATTGGTTTCACTGGTAAAAATAAATAATTGAAATGGGTATAAATTTGTTTTTTGTTAAGTTGCCTAATAATTATGCACAGTAATAGTCACCTGCACACACAGATATCCCCCTAAAATAGCTAAAACTAAAAACCACTTCCAAAAATATTCAGCTTTGATATTAATGAGTTTGTGTTCATTGACAACATGGTTGTTGTTTAATTATTAATGTTGTAAAATTAATCCTCAAAAATACAACTTGCCTAATAATTCTGCACTCCCTGTATATGTTTGAAGTGTTTGGGACATGGCTTTTAATGGTAAGCCTTTTGTTTTTGTATTAAAATTTGTATTTAGATTTATCGGCCAATATATCGGTTATCGGCTTTCAAAAATAAAGAATTATCGGATATCGGTATCGGCCAAAATGTTCATATCGGTACATCCCTAATTTTTATCATAGGTTTATCATCTTCAACTGTGAGAGAAGGAATCTAAAACAAAAATCCAGAAAATTGTATGATTTTTAAATAATTAATTTGCATTTTATTGCATGACATAAGTATGTGATCACCTACCAACCAGTAAGAATTCCGGCTCTCACAGACCTGTTAGTTTTTATTTAAGAAGCCCTCCTGGGGTCCATTCTTCATACGTTGCAAACTCAGTTAGCTGGATTTGATTGTTGACGATTTGGCTGGTTCTTCGACGCTCATCCTAGACTTGCTGTCATAGCAACAGGTCCATAAGATTAAACCTGCTCGGGAGCATCTTATTTCATGTAAACAGGATTAGATTGCTCTTGAGGTGATACTAAAATCTGTCCCAGTCACTGCTACATTATAAAAAAATAAAAATAAAAAAAAAAGAGTTAATTACTGAACCAGGGGCAATAATCATTTTAAATAATATTAATAATAATAATATAAAAATGTATTTGAAAATAATATATCAATGTTGTGTAAAAGGTGTATATAGCCTACTACAGACACAGCCACTTGACGGAGATATTTATTTGTGATGGAATAATTACTTTATAATGTTATTGCAGTCTTACACACATGCTACAGTTACATGTACAGTAACTCTGAGCCGTGCATTAACTTTAGTAATGACGGATATTATGGGAGTGGCTTGATGCAGCGCAGAAGCAGATAACTTGATCTTGAACTTCAATACTGTCACATAACAAATCTGCTTCAAATTAACTTAAAAATTAAATGAATTGCTAATTACAACATTGAAATAAAAATGTAAAGGGTGTACAAATATGATAAAATCGTGAATATAAATAATTGGTAATCATCTTTTTTTTTTTATATATATATATATATCATTTATCTATTATAACTTTTATGTTACGTTGCAATCGATCTGGGTGGATTGGGAGAAACAACTCCCTTTATTCAGCCTGCCAGAGGCGTGACTCCAGGGCCGACGTGCTATGAGTCCATAGAAAACTCCATTGAAAAGCCAGAAACTAAGCTTTTTTTGCACAGTCCTATCTAAAGGGTTAATGGTGCCACCTGGTTATCAACTGTAAAATTTACAAATTTTACCTCTTCCCAACAGGGAAAACCATCAACAATCAAAAATTCATGAGTATATGGTGTCATGGCGTTGCAATCAAAAAATGTGGTTATAATGGAAGTCAATGGGGCAAAAACAGCTACGAACATTAAATGAGGGAGAAAATATTAAAATCTGATGCCGCACAAAAACTAACAATGCATCAAAGCCAATGTTGATCTTTGACATGTCCAAGACTGTGATAAAAGGTTTAAAAAAATATCCAGTCCACAAATCACATTTTATATTGAAAATAGTCATTTTTTCCCCCCAAATCAGTGACATCATTTATGAATTTGGCAATTAAAGAGTTAAAATTCTGATTAAAAAAAAAAAAAAAAAAAAACATTTAGTAGTTTTGATCAGGACTGAGGTTGATTAATAGATTTATGCAAAAAAATGTGAGAAAAAAAATATTTATCTGATACATTTTAACAGCAGTTTAATTTAGTGGCTGTTTTCATTAGGGGTGCACCGATCCGATATTAGGATCAAAATAGCTGGAAGGCGTTTTTTTTTCGCCGCGACAGATCCTACGTCATTCGTCAGCTTCACGTGTGTCGCATGCTAGAAGCAACATGGAGCGAGCCAGAGAGTCAGCTGTGTGGAGGAGATATTTCAGGCTTGCCACGCCAACTAGTTCGTCGGCTGTTTGCAATGTCTGCAAAGTAACTTAAATGTTTCGAGGGGAGGTGGTATTACTGCAAAGTCAGGGTTTTTCCTGCATTGAACATTTTTTGACGGCCGCCAAAACCTAATTTGATGAGTTAGTGATTTACGAGTGATGTAGAACAGATGCTGCACTTGTGACTGAGTGACAGAGAGAACGATCAGAGAGCTCCTCCCCTGCGCACGCTCTCTGGGTCTTCAAAATAACCAGTTAGCTGTTAGCTATCTCATATTTCACATATTAATCCAAATCAAAAGGTCGGAAGACCGAAACCATGTTGCACGTGACACATTCGGACAATTTTGTCCTTGAATTATCGCTGGTTGTGAATTGCGCTCAAAAAATGTTGACTCTTCTCTGACCAGCTGGCATAAAGCATACTTTCAATAAACGGGAGACAAATTATATTCAGTTATGAAGTGTTTTCTGTGTGTTGACATCTTTTGCGATGTTCTAACAGACGGGATTCGCACACAACGCGTCTGCTACTGTCCAATTCGTGACCTAATGACTCCTTTGGACCGAATCATTTTAACGACTGGTTAGAACAACTGATCTGTCCAACACTGAACTCATGAATCAGTTTATTAATTTACTCAGAACGCATCTGAAATGAGAACACAAGTGTGCTTACCCAATTAAGCAAGAGTGGGTAGTAAGAATTATTTTTAATTATCAACAGTATTTCAGCTTATTTCTGTTGACAATGTGTAGTAAAATAAATAGGCCTAGCCTAGGGCTGTAACGATTTGACCAAAACTAAAAACCTCGATTAATTGAACATTTGACCTCGATTACGATTAATGAGCGATTATTTTGCTTTTTCTTTGCCCTCATAAGGTTGAGTAAGTTCGCTGATAAGGTTTGTACTGTAAATATTTTCTACTATTAAAGGTGGATTTTTTTTTTTCTAATGAAAAAGTGCATTTCTTTGTGATTTTAAAACACTTGAAGGAAACGGTTCACTTTCAGCAGTAATTGTCTATGGGGCAGATTTCTGCTAGTACATCAGATACAGATAGATTAGCAGTAGGCCTACATTACATTTATTTGAATGCATTAATGAGAGAGGGATTGTGTGTGTGAATTACTCATACCATCTCTATTCATTATGAAGCTGTGGTTTGTACTTACTTCAAAGGTATTAAAATATATGCCTATAACGGTTGAGTTTCTAAGCTAATTTAGTGACTTTACTTTAGTCACAGGACAACGCTGTGTTTCTGAGCAAACTTTTGTCTGAGTGTTCGTTTGTCACAATATATCAGGCATTAGTTCAACATAATACACATCTGACGGTCGAAAATCGCTTTACTGTTCAAACTTGCAGGCCTTAAAACACATACAAATGACAAAGCTTTGTGAGGACGCAGGTGAAAGAGGTCTGCCTTCAGGGTGCGCGCGCGTTGTCAGAGACGCGGCTCGGCTTTGTCTCACAGAAAAAAGCTCATGAGCACTGAACGGAGAAGTTTTCCGTATTGTTGTTTTTTAATAGTGAACAATCGCTTTACATGTTGAAACTGGCAAGCCTTTAAACGCATTTACTTGACAAACTTTATGAGGACAGTGAAAGCGATCTGGCTTCGGGGCTTGCGCGCGCCATCTGTGTGTGTGTGTGTGTGTGTGTGTGTGTCAGCGCGTAGGCTATAAGAACGGCAATTAACTTACCTGTATAAACTGTGTAAAACATGCAGTTACTATAGTGATTCTGGGCATCTATAAAAACACAGATAACTGCTCCTGCATCGCTCTGTGTGCCTGCAAACTGCACTTGATGTGACTGACGGGGCGGAGTCACGTGAAACCCGAAATAACCGACATGGGAAAAATATGTCGGTTAGAGGTTCTGAATGTCGGTTTCGATTATTTTTCGATTAATCGTACAGCCCTAGCCTAGCCTACAATCATTTAGACAGGAGTGAGGTGAAACCAGAACAAAGTTGTTATTAGCTAGCTGATCATTTTTATTAAATTGCATATGGCAGAAAATTAAGACTATTTGTTAATTTGTAATGCTACTTTTTAATATTGATATGATTATATACCAAAACTATTTGGTAACTGTCAGATTACTATTGTATGTTTGACCAATACACAGTTTTTTTGTTTCCACTGCTACATTTTATTTATTTAAAGAAGTTTGATTACATTCTATTTTAGATTTGAATGCACAATTGTTTTTAAATAAATAAGAATTCAACACTTTACATACATCTGTTATTTTGTCTTAGTTATGTTTAGTTAGTAAAGTCTGGTGCCTTTAGTCTCTTCAAGGAAGGTATAAGGGGGAAGATATACAGTTTATTATTAATTCAACAATAGTATCGGAGCACCGCTAATTTTCATCCACGAATATAAAGGGTAGTGAATTTGAACAATGCACAAAGGTTAAAACCACAATTAACAGTCTGATTTCTACAACTTTCCCTTAGGGGCAAAAATCTACCTTTAAAAGGTCCCGTTCTTCGTGATCCCATTGTTCAAACTTTAGTTAGTGTGTAATGTTGCTGTTAGAGCATAAATAATACCTGTAAAATTATAAAGCTCAAAGTTCAATGCCAAGCGAGATATTTTATTTAACAGAAGTTCCCTTTCAAAGCCTACAGCGAACGGCTGGCTTGGACTACATCCTGGTACTTCCTTCATAAATGACGTCGATAGAACAGTAGAACAGACTAACCTCCACCCACAAGAAAACGCAAAAAAGGGGGCGTGGTCTTGTTGCTGTCCCACGTGGAGAAGAGGACGTGTCGCGTGGAGAAAAGGAAGTGCTGCGTTTGAGTGTGTTTGTCGCCATGTCGTTGAGACGCTGTTATTTTCATCCCGGAGTCAAATCACCTTTGTTTGGCTTTCCCAGGGACGCTGTAGAGATCATTGAGCGCATACATCTCCCGTTAAGAGGCGTGACCTTTCCACGTGCGCTAAGCTGCTGTCCAATCACAACACAGGAACCGCGCCACGTTTGCTAAGCTGCGGTCAAATCACAACACGGGAACCGCTGGCACAATCAGAACTCGTTACGTATTTCTGAAGGAGGGACTTCATAGAACAAGGAACCCATCAACCCGTTTTTAGGAGAGTGAAAACAGCGGTATACAGATAAGTAAATTGTGTTAAAAATACTGTTTTTTTTTTTTACACACGAAACATGAACACATGTTATATTGCACACTGTAAACACAATCAAAGCTTCAAAAAACACGAAGAACGGGACCTTTAAATTTGAAAGAAAGAAATATTTGACATTAATCGAAATGATATCGACTGATATGACATTTTTTTAAATCAAGATATTTTCTTTGGCCATATCGCACAGCCCTACCTCACACAAATTAGGAGAGCATGTGCACCTTGGGAAAAAGTAAGCTAGCATCAATTTGATAGACCACATATTTACATATCCTTGACCACAATTGGCCCTGTCACGCATGCCAACCTGCTCGTGTCGGGTGACAACCCATAATGCTACTGAGCTTCATGGCCTGTGAGGTTGAAACGCCTCCACAACATATTATGCATGTTCTAAGTGGCTCTCCTTCATGCAAAGTGACAGCAGGACAATCAGCCGTCTTGGCTGCTGTATGCCAACTCCCTCTTTCACAGTAAATTATATGCATTAGCAAAACTGGCCAACAGATAGCACAGACGTGCGTGTGTTTGTTTGGGGGGGTTTGGCATGGGAACACACAGTTGTGAGTGTTATCACTTGGCTTGCATCAGTGGCTCTAATTTCCATCTGGTCTGCATTAGCAGGAGAATGAGGGAGGAGGCAGATCTGGGCTCATCAACCGCAGTCATGAGAGTACACAGACCAAAGGACTTCATCTTTTTGGGGAAAAGTAATGGGCATGGATGGACTCATTAAAAGAAAGAAGTTCAAAAAGAAGCATTCTAGCCAGTCCAAAACATTAGCCACGATATACAGCCATTTCAAAAGGATTTCTTCAGCATGACAATAAATCGATCAAATATGAATCACATTAAGTGCCAAGAAAAGGTCCCAGGCTACAGTCCCGGCTAATGCTTTTCTGTGTGGAGTTTGCATGTTCTCCCCATGCCTGCATGCCATGGCTTTCCTTCAGTGCTCCGGTTTCCTCCACAATCCAAAAATATGCAGCATAGGTGAAATGTAATGGGGAAAGTTGGGGGGAAACCTGACAACCTACCCCTAAAAAAAAACATTGCCAAGAAAATTCAAGGACACTCTCTCACGTATGGCAAGAGATTGCCATTGAATCACCAGGAGTCCAATACGACTGAGATGGTTATAGAGAGATAGGGTTTTCATAATCAAAACCTCACACCAAGACAAAAACATTGACTCTTACAGTTCATGACATTTGAGAGATTTAAACATTAAACGCTACTTTAATGTCAAACCTCACACGTTCTAAAGGATGGCAATGCATTTTGAGATCTGGAAGTCCTCAATGATCCAACACACAATCAAGAGACTCTTCACTCACAACGTGTCAACGTCTACACGAATTAATGAAATAAGGAAGCATCACTAGTTTTCCGTGGACTGCTCAAGTCTTGATATTTTCGAGTTACGTACGTCATCAAAACACCGAGGATCGTCTATTCATGTTAACGCCTAACGGTAATTACGTTACATGACAAACTCGTTTTCTTCAGAAGCCAGTCTAAATGTTTCGTGTCACGAGCTGGAATAGCAGTTTAACAGATTATAACGAGTTCCTCTTCGGTTTAGTGTTCAAGAGAGACCTTAATTAAGACGTTGAGGTTTGAGGAGACTTCCTACTACCAAGCTAACTAACGTTAGCACACTTTATGTCAGCGCAAAACAGAACGAATTCTCTTTTAAAGACACACACGACGTTATCGGTTATGGATGACAAGACACTCTGTTTGTTGTTAGCCAGGCACTTGAGCTGCTTTCACGTTGTTTATCATAGGCGACAAACAAGAGTGATGATTTGAACAACAAACACACACAGAGATCAGAGAAAAGACGACAAGTGGCAAACTTGAAGAAAAGTTTAGGAAGGCAAGAACAATAGACTCACTGTAACAAACTTTCAGCAGACGGCTGGAGGAAGCCTAGAAACAAAATCAGCTGTAGGGTCCAGTGCAACAGCAGAGAACAAAACGAGAACCGTGGAGAAAATAAACCGAAAACGGTTGCCCTCGCGCCGTTTGGGGAATGTGGCACGAGAAATGTTTGCTGACGTCATCCGCGCGGCACGCCTTCCTCGCGGCTGCAGCTCATAGGAGTATCAACAGGCTTGAGGATTTCATTCTTAGACATTATGGATGTCGTTTCATCAGATTTTGTTTTCAAATAGGCTACGTTTTTAGATTTCCCATATAACATTCTTAATATTAGTCATCAAATCCACGTGTTGGATTTTTAGTATGTTTATATTAATTTATATATTTGTTAATATTAAATACGATAACATGGATTAAATATGCAGTTTGTTATACGAAACCGTCTGATTTGACCTTATGCATGTTTCGTATATATAACTATATTTTACCCAAATGGCAATAATCAAACATCATGGGGAAAATATTCCTAAATTCCTATAATTTACTGACATCTAGTGGTGTCTAGTGTTACAATAACATTTATCAAACATACTGTGTAGTTTACTACATTTAAATTTTTTTAAGAGCAACTTCTGCATGTAGGCCTATAATAACAAGTAAAACTTTTATTGAAAGGCAAAATCTGTATTTTAGCATTCATAATTAGATTTAGATAGGCTACAAAATATACAATTGAGGCCTGCTAGGATCAAGTCAAGTCACACTACCAAATAACAAGTATAGTTTATATTTTCCACAACCTACTTATTTATTTTTTCCTCAGAAATGAACTCTTTTTACAATAATACTTATAATGATTATAATTCTGATGAATTATAGGCTGACAAAATTATAAGAAAAATCTTGAATGTTAAAACAGTGGAGGTAAATGCAAAAGTTTGATACATAAACATGAATTATATTAGTTTTATAGTAAATATTAACGTTGGTTATATTTTTGATGATTTTATTACGGTATTTTCCACCCTTTTAAATGTCTCTTAGAGGTAATATAAATGCAATTACAATTGCAAAAGTAATGATTCATGATTCATATATATATATATACAAATATTAAATTACGTTTTAAATGAATTAGACGTTCAATTATGAAACTGTGAGTGAGTCAGAAGTATGAATTAATTATTCATTTAAAACAGCTGATTCATTCAGGAACGAAGTATGTGGTGTTCATGAATGTGTCGTTGAATCACTGAACTGATTCGTTCAATAGCCCAGTTTGCTGTGTTAAAGTGCCCCTATTACGGATTTTTGAAAATTATCTTTCATGTAGTGTGTAGTTCTAAGTGAATGAAAACATCCTGCAAAGTTTTAAATCTGAAAGGGCACCGTATATAAAGTTATTGTCTCTCAAATGTAAGAGTCAACTCTGAGTCAATTAAATTAATCATTTTTCAAATGAATCCCCAAGCACTGATCTATATAGAGAATATAGATAATCATATAGGTGCTGGTCATATAATTAGAATATCATCAAAAAGTTGATTTATTTCACTAATTCCATTCAACAAGTGAAACGTGTATATTATATTCATTCATCACACACAGACTGATAATATTTCAAATGTTTAATTCTTTTAATTTTGATGATTATAACAGACAACTAAGGAAAATCCCAAATTCAGTATCTCAGAAAATTAGAATATTGTGAAAAGGTTCAATATTGAAGACACCTGGTGCCACACTCTAATCAGCTAATGAACTCAAAACACCTGCAAAGGCTTTAAATGGTCTCTCAGTCTAGTTCTGTAGGCTACACAATCATGGGGAAGACTGCTGACTTGACAGTTGTCCAAAAGACGACAATTGACACCTTGCACAAGGAGGGTAAGACACAAAAAGTCATTGCAAAAGAGGCTTGCTGTTCACAGAGCTCTGTGTCCAAGCACATTAATAGAGAGGCGAAGGGAAGGAAAAGATGTGGTAGAAAAAAGTGTACAAGCAATAGGGATAACCGCACCCTGGAGAGGATTGTGAAACAAAACCCATTCAAAAATGTGGGGGAGATTCACAAAGTGTGGACTGCAGCTGGAGTCAGTGCTTCAAGAACCACTATGCACAGACGTATGCAAGACATGGGTTTCAGCTGTCGCATTCCTTGTGTCAAGCCACTCTTGAACAACAGACAGCATCAGAAGCGTCTCGCCTGTGCTAAAGACAAAAAGGAAAAAAGTGGTCCAAAGTTGTTCTCTGATGAAAGTAAATTTTGCATTTCCTTTGGAAATCAGGGTCCCAGAGTCTGGAGGAAGAGAGGCGAGGCACACAATCCACGTTGCTTGAGGTCCAGTGTAAAGTTTCTACAGTCAGTGATGGTTTGGGGTGCCATGTCATCTGCTGGTGTTGATCCACTGTGTTTTCTGTGGTCCAAGGTCAACGCAGCCGTATACCAGAAAGTTTTAGAGCACTTCATGCTTCCTGCTGCTGACCAACTTTATGGAGATGCAGATTTCATTTTCCAACAGGACTTGGCACCTGCACACAGTGCCAAAGCAACCAGTACCTGGTTTAAGGACCATGATATCCCTGTTCTTAATTGGCCAGCAAACTCACCTGACCTTAAATCCATAGAAAATCTATGGGGTATTATGAAGAGGAAGATGCAATATGCCAGACCCAACAATGCAGAAGAGCCGAAGGCCACTATCGGAGCAACCTGGGCTCTCATAACACCTGAGCAGTGTCACAGACTGATCGACTCCATGCCACGCCGCATTGCTGCAGTAATTCAGGCAAAAGGAGCCCCAACTAAGTATTGAGTGCTGTACATGCTCATACTTTTCATGTTCATACTTTTCAGTTGGCCAAGATTTCTAAAAATCCTTTATTTGTATTGGTCTTAAGTAATATTCTAATTTTATGAGATACTGAATTTGGGATTTTCCTTAGTTGTCTGTTATAATCATCAAAATTTAAAGAAATAAACATTTAAAATATATCAGTCTGTGTGTAATGAATGAATATAATATACAAGTTTCACTTTTTGAATGGAATTAGTGAAATAAATCAACTTCTTGATGATATTCTAATTATATGACCAGCTGTATAGATCAGTGATCCCAAGCCTGTTCGTTGTGACGTCAAGACAAAACATTAGCATATTGCTAGTCCACTTGTTGCGCACGCAGACACCAGGGAAAACTTGAACCACCTCAAACACCGGTCCGCAGCTGACTCCTGTGGATACTGGATAGCATCCTGTAGAGAAGACGCTGTGCTCTACAATGTGTTTCATATTGTGTAAGTATCTGTCTAACCAGCTAACTCACGTTATTGCTGTCTTACTGAAAAACTACTGCAAATCAGCTGTGGGCCACTATTACCTACTGTGTCTATTAATGTAGATTGCCTGTCATTCTTACTACTTTGAGTAAAGATGAAGGATGGAGCAAAATTTGTTTGGCAAGCTTTAATGTTCCATCAGTCATTCACGTTAGTGCTCGGCTAACGTGCTGTTATTGATACAGTTCCCACATGTGCACCGCAATAAATTAGAAATACACACACACACACACACACACACACACACACACACACACACACACACACACACTTGTTAATGCTGATGGTGAGGAATTACAGTTGAAACATCTCATAATGTAGGCCTACTCAAACTGAGTAGCATCACTGAGAAACGTTCTGCTCAGAGTAACTTCTTCCAATGTGTCATCATCGATTCGGACTCGCGCTGCGATCCACATCACTTTACCACGTGACAGCAGCAAGAAGGCTCCAGATTGGTTAACGTGGCGCGAATTGACGCCAAAGTTAGATTTTTCAACTTGGGCATCAGACGCGAATTCGCTTCAAACGCGTGAATGCACAAAAGACGCTCAATTCGCGTCCAATTCGCGAATGAGGCGGAATCGCGTCCATCGTGCCACGCGAAGCGTGTATATCGAGCCGCAGGACCTCCAGACGCGCGTCAACGCGCCTGTCCATTGACTTAATATGGAAATCACTCGCGCCAGATGCTCTATTCGCGTTCGGTGTGAACGCAGCATGACGCTTCATTACGCAGTTACAAACCAGCGCTTTGCAAATTGGATGGCTGGATGATTCAGCCGATCAGAATGATGAAATCAAATCAGTAACAATGGTAACAAACTCAGGCAGAAAAACAGGAAACAACGTCCAAACATAACAGAAATGTGACGCTCCCTCCCGGAAAGGCGCAACCTTGTGCTGACAGAGGAAGGAGGAGGCTCTGGTGGAGGACAGGAACCTAGGATCAAATCAAATCAAATCACTTTATTGTCTCTCTACCATATGCACAAGTGCAACAGTAGGTGAAATTCTTAGGTGCAGTCCGAGCAAACATAGTCATGACATGACATGTACAACATTTAAGCAACAACAGATTACACATCTGATGCGCACACAATTACTCACAGCACAGTATACACTACAATAAACAATTTACACAATGTGAGTGTAGTTCTCACAGCTTTAAACAATATACACATACTTACAATATACATATACTTAAAACAATATACACTAAACATACATTAAATAATAACAGTATACATTAAGCTATAGTAATAATATACAATGTACAGTATACAATATGTTCACAAATAGAAATCCGATGTACAATAGATGCTATATGATAAATAAATGTGTATATAATGTGTGTGTGTCTCCAGTGGTTTGTGCTGAGTGATATTCTGTCCAGTGTGTGTTATGATCCTGATGGATCAAGAGTTAAGTAGTCTGATTGCTTGTGGGAAGAAGCTGTTCTGGAGTCGGCTGGTGCGTGTTCTGATGCTGCGGTACCGTCTGCCTGATGGCAGCAGTGAGAGCAGCCCATGGTTCGGGTGGCTAGAGTCTCTGATGATCCTCTGAGCTCTCTTCACACACCACCTGGCGTAAATGTCCTGGAGGGAGGGAAGCTCACCTCCGATGATGCAGCTGGCCGTGCGCGTGATGATGACAGAGTTGATGGTGGTAGAGCCCCATGCACAGATGGAGAGCCGATAGAAGTGGATGACTCAGAAGGCTTTGGAGGCTGCGACGGAGCTGCATCAACGACCCCCAGAGGTGGAACCGGGATACCGATGGGCTGTGGCGCAGGATGGGCGACATTTGACCGAGGTGGAGTCAGTGGTCTGAGAGAGCCTGGTGGAGCTATAAGCCAGATGGTTCCTGGTGGAGCCAAGGCAGAGAGGAGCCAAGGCGGATGAGTCAGGGTGACAAGCCGAGGTGGAACGACGGGATCAGTGACCGGAGTCGGAACCAGGGGATCCAAATGCCCAGGAGTATCTGCCTCACAAAAGGCCCGAGGTGGATCCATGCCAATGAGAGGAGGCTGAGGAGGAACAGAGGTGCTGATGGGGGACAGCGGACAGCAGAATTCTAAAGAATCTAAAGATGAAGAAGTCAGGTGGGATCAGAGGGAGCAGGGCATTATCCTCTCCAAATTCAAAGCAACTGTCCATAGAATCCAACAGAATCTCACTCACAGTGGCGGGAGAGTGGCCGGGGCCACTAAAAATCCAATGACGAGGGACGATGTTGTCGGCTCACACACCTGGTCAGACTCACTGTGGTGCTTCGGGACCAGACCTTCAGGTCCTCACAGGCTCCCCGTACGCGGTGGGCTCTGGCATCATCATGTCTGGAAGGTCTCTAGAGTGATAATAGTTAATTAGCCCCAATTCAAAATGAGCAACTTCAGGGTTTTGTCATCTAAGGTCGTTCATTGGCCAAGTGTGCAAAAGTGAATGGAATAATCCATGAATGAAAGTCCCTTCCTGGCGCAGGCAGTGAAAGCTGTAGCATTGTCCATTTCTCTTTCTTTTTTTTTTTTTCATGTGGTCTGGTCTTCTGTCACAAACTGGTTGTAGGAACGCGCAGGACGAAAAAGATAAAGATTCAAGACAGTAAACGAGACCAGACAAATGAGATCTGAAAACACAGTAACTTAAACAGATCAACCAACTAATAACGAACATCTGAACAGGAAATCAAATCAATAACCATGTGACAACAGAGCCGGCCCAAGGCATAAGCAAACTAAGCGGCTGCTTAGGGCCCCCTTGGCCACCAGAGGGCCCCCAAGAGCACAATAAATTACTCTCCGGCAAAGTTATTTTATGATGATTGAAATCGCGAAATGGCCTTAAACAATTATTGCAATAAATTGCAAAAAGTTTTCTAATATATGCACGAGCGCAGCACCATCTGGACACTATTCGCTTGTTAGTCAGGGTTCAAAGTCCAAAAAATCAGCACTCGTCAGTTGCCCGGTAACCTTTTTATGAATGGATGGATTTGAGAACGCAATTGGTTTAGTGTAGGGATGGAACGATTACCGGTTTCACGATAAACCACGATAAAATGTAGGCTACTGACGGTTAGTAATATTGTTTAAAAATTAATTATCATTAAAACCGCTGGTGATTATCACGATTTTGAAAACGCGCGGTAAATCCTGTCCAGTCAGCGTCAATCTGGTGCAGGCGCAGCTCACAACGCTGTTTTTTGAATGAGAAGAAATGGCAGAAGGCAGTGACAGGCAGCACTCGGGGGATTGTTCAGCCCTCTAAAAGGACCAAATCTGAGGTGTGGTCATATTTTGGCTTTTAAAAAAGTCCTGAGAGAAACTTAATCGAAGATGGTTACCCTGTCTGCGGAACATGCCAGAATAACGTCGCTGTGAAACACTTCACATCTGCGAACGCAAGGCAAGTGGACTTTGACCTCAATATCAAAACTACGTCTGGTATTACTACCACTCACACTAGCCTCTTTGGCGGTTGGAACTTATTATAGTCTTCTCAAAAGCCATCTGTTACAATCGCGTAGAGCATTATAACTAACCACACGTGTTTCTAATAATCAGAGGTGTTCAGATTAGCCAGTTTTGTTCAGAGCGCGCTCTCACTCACTGAAAACGTGCGACGTACGCAGGAGATTCATTCATCATTCAGTGGTTGACTGTTTTTGTTCTATTTCAGCAGCGAAAACAGTTTCAGACAAAAACAGCAGAACCACAGTGCATCTGATATGACTGCCATAACGCTGGCTTTACGTTCGAGATCCGCAAATTTAGGGACCGTCTCTAAAGTTACATACAAGATTGGTATACACGTTTCTAACTTCTATAGCGTTTGAAGAAAATGACTTAGTCATAAAACCAGCTGTAAACTGTTCATCTAGGTGTCAGGTATTTTTGATATTTAATAAAATAAACTCAAATCATATGAAAATATGGATATGCATTATTTCACTATGAAACTGTTTGGGCTCATACAAAATATGCTAGATTTAAATGTGTCATAGCTGATAGAACACTGAGAATATTACTTGAGAATATATTTACAGAGATATTATTAGATATTATACTACGGGGCCGTTGAATGCTTGAATCTGATTGGCTGATGAACGTTCTGAGGTGTGCAATTATTTTCTGGGAGATGCACAGCGAACGTAGTTCCAGGCAGCTCTTGACCGCATTACAGTTCCATATCACTTCGCATAGTTAACTGTAATAACGGAAATTACAGGACTAAAAAACAACAATATGACAGACGATTTTCCTAAAGTAAATCTTAATATTTACGGTGAATATAAAACGTTCAACAACTGGGCGGCAGCAGTATTAGACAGTCCAGATGAAAACCAACAGACGGAAGCGGACATCAAAGGCAAGCTTTTCTGTCTCATTACTGAAATCACACACTCGCACACGCACTACAGTTTGCACAAAAAGGTGTCAGCGCTGCCCAGACGATTTGATCAGTTAGCCCATAAAGTGGAGCAACTTAAAGGCTACACGTGACATTTTTTAATAGGTAATAACAGCGCTGTTTAGAGACTCACAGAGGCAGCCTAATTCACACAAGCACTCTCTCTCTCTCTCTCTCTCTCTCTCTCTCTCTCTCTCTCTCTCTCTCTCTCTCTCTCTCTCTCTCTCTCTCTCCTCTCTCTCTCTCTCTAATAACTTTATTAATAACTGCAGTAGAATGCTATCAACGGCTCAAGCCTTCGTTAACAGCTTTAAAATGACGTTTCAGAACTAGCAAAAGAGCCGTTGGATGAGACGCGGAAGAAATAGTCCTACTCACAATAGCGATTTAAGTACAAAAACCGGACGAATCCCTTTAAATATATCTTCGGATCGATGTGAGGTGTGGTAACTGTAGTATAAGCGGAATAATTGACTCCGGGGCGTTCAATTATTAGAATAATAATGCACACCCGAGATGTAACGGCCACTCCGCTTCGCGTTGTGACCGCATCACCACCTCGGGTGTGCATTATTGTTCTAATAATTGAACGGCCCGTCGTCAATTATTCCTTACTTATATTTACACCAAATTATTATTATTTATGCGTTGCTATTGACAACTATAAGGAAGCCATTATAAGGAAGGAAATCCCACAGAATAGAATCTAGCTTAAAAAAGTGCATAGAGCTGTTTTATTTATTTGTTGTTTGTAGATTTTCAAATATAAAACTTGTTGAAATGTTTTAAGTGTGTGCATCTGTTCTTTTTGAACACTTTCATCTCATTTGAAGAAAACCGTGATAATATTGATAACCGTGATAATTTGGGTCACTATAATCGTGATGTGAAATTTCCATACCGTTTCATCCCTAGTTTAGTGCGAATATCTTGTCTGTGCTGCATGTTTTGGACAGAGTAGACAGCATAGCTTCCAGTTTCTCCCTTGAAATTATAAGTTGTGTAGCCTACATTTTGGAAGTTTTTATTTAGAAAATAAAAAGGTTTTCTATGTGAATATATAGTAAAGTGTAATTAATTCCTGTGATCAAAGCAGAATTTATCATCATTACTCTTCAGTGTCATATGATCCTTCACAAATCATTCTAATATGATGATTTGATGCTCAACAAACATCTATGATTATCAGTGTTGAACAATGTTTTTAGGATTTTTTTTGAAAGCTTTCTATTTCAGAGAAATGCTGTTCTTTTGAACCTTTTATTCATCAAAGAATCCTGGGGAAAAGTGAGCATATTCAGCATAAGAGACTACTTAAAAAAAAGTACATATCCCAGTGTGAACTGTATTACTGTAAGACTTACTGTAAGACTTTGAATATTAACACCTGATCACTCCTGTGGGTTTGCTACTGTTACAATTAAAAACTGTAAAAGGGTAAAAACATGACAGACAGACATGATGTAAGCAACACAGCTACAACTAATAAAATTTATACTGGGTTTGCGAATTAACAAGATTTAACAATAGTCAATCGTATTGGTGGCACAGAGGGGGCCCCAAATAAAATTCTGCTTAGGGCCCCATAAGGGCTTGGGCCGGCCCTGTGTGACAAACTCAGGTGGGTAAAAGAGCAAACAAAGTCCAAACATAACAGAACCATGACAATTATATAATGCTGAATTGGACTAGCTGTTTGAAAAATGGATGGATAATAAAGCATTTATTTAAAAAAAAAGAAAGAAAAATGGATGGATGGATGGGCACCACAGTTCATCATGGGTATTCTCTAGCCCTTGAATGTACTTCTGCATCCTAATTCACCTACTTAGACTACGCCCTAAAAGTATGTACTCTTTTTATGAAGAAAAAGTCCATACTTTTGAGTGTGTAGCAGAAGAGTAAACTGGCCTGTCAATCATCTTGTCAATAATCCTCCACATTTAATTTAAATTAATTTAATTTCCTACCATATTGGAGAGAAAAGAAGTAGCATGTTGACCTGCCAGGCGTGGGTCTTTCATGCAGAGAACTTAATGTCATACACCGACCGGTCTGCACAGCGCCACATCAAGCCACAAAAAGTGTACACATTATTACAAATTCTACAAGCATGTGGAGGCTTTTTACAGTTCAGAACCAGCACGGTAATTAGGGCATGGTGTGAAAGCACCTTAAACCTCTCTAACCGTTGGTTGCGCACATCTGCCATGCTTGTCGATTTTTAACATATTTTATTTGTGTTTATAGTTCTGAAACTAATCCCAATAGGCTGTGCAATATTAGCCGTTAGAATGTGCATGGATCCACTTTTGGCATACTCTTTTCAACATACTAACACACTTATTCTAATCGTACTACTAATATTGTGTTGGTCCCCCTTTTGCTGCCAAAACAGCCCTGACCCGTCGAGGCATGGACTCCACTACACCCCTGTAGGTGTGCTGTTGTATCTGGCACCAAGATCCTTTAAGTCCTGTAAGTTGCGAGGAGGGGCCTCCATGGATCGGACTTGTTTGTTCAGCACATCCCCTTGATTGGATTGAGATGTGGGGAATTTGGAGGCCAAGTCAACATCTCAAAATCGTACTCAAACCATTCCTGAATCATTTTTGCTTTATGGCAGGGTACATTATCCTGCTGAACGAGGCCACAGCCACCAAGGAATACCGTTTCCATGAAAGAGTGTACATGGTCTGCAACAATGTTTAGGTGGGTGGAACCTGTCAAAGTAACATCCACATCGACCCAAGAACATTGGCCAAAGTATCACAGTGCCTCAGCCGGCTGGCCTTCTTCCCATAGTGAATCCTGGTGCCATTTGTTCCCAAAGTAAACAACACACACGCATCCGGCCATCCACGTGATGGAAAAGAAAATGTGATTCATCAGACAAGGCCACCTTCTTCCATTACTCCGTGGTCCAGTTCTGATGCTCACGTGCCCACTGTTGTGGACAGGGGTCAGCATGGGCACCCTGACTGGTCTGCAGCTATGAAGCCCCATATGCAACAAACTGCGATGCACTGTGTATTCTGACACCTTTCTATCAGAACCAGCATTAACTACAGTAGCTCGTCTGTTTGATCGGACCACACGGGCCAGCCTTCGCTCCCAACGTGCATCCATGACCCTGTCGCCGGTTCACCACTGTTCCTTCCTTAGACCACATTTGCTAGATACTGACCACTGCAGACCAAAGATAAGCATAAACAATGTTTATCGCATATGCAGATTGATATCTAAAAGTTTTGTATTTTTCTTCTTCCCACTAACATTTAAATATTTAAATAAAACAAAACAGCAACAATGAAAAAAAACTAGCTATAGGTTAGCTGATTATCTTAAAAGTCCATAGATATTGCCGTCATTTTGTACTGTCGTTAACACTTTCTCCAACAACCGGATGCAATGAGACCTGTTTTCCTGTTTGTACTTGTGACGTCAGGCATAAAGCCAGTGGCCAGTGTTCAGTGTATCAGTGGCCACTCTTGCTGTAGTACTCACATATAGGCTGAAATCTATAAACCAATGTTGTAACCAGGGACGTACACAGAAATTTTGAGGGGCAGTTGCTCTGAGAATAACAGGGTCTTTATTAAAATATATATACACAAAGAAGTAAAACACTAAAATACGGCACTCAATAACCTTAACTACTACTAATAATAACATAGAAAAACATGACTTGAGTCATGAAAATCCCTACATGTGACTGCTCTTCCTCATCTTAAATGGAATGTAATTATGAAACATTGCCATTAGTAGGCTAAAATATGAGTCTGATTAATTAATCAATTCACCTACACAGTGTCATGTCATCTTTATCACAGTGCAAAGTCTCTGTCTCACCTGCTGGTTCGCAGCCAACCCTGCAGTGATGTGCTGCCATTTGCTGCCTCCCTGAATCGTCTCTCCCTCTCCTGAATCCGCCTCTTTTCAGTGGGCATCTAGGCTTCAGACAATACCCAAAACAGTGATAGGATTTAGGCATTTAACCATTTTGAATAAAATAATGTGATGAATTACTTCCATCATTCATTCTTCTTGCTAAAACAAAATGTGAGAAACTAACTATCAGCAGACATGTAGCTTAGTTTGCCTAATGCCTACCAAAAAAATAGTAGCCTAGGCTGCTTGTCTGCAAGCTATCTGTCTAGCTGCTAGCTATCTAAACGTGGCAAACTCATCCTGTATTTATGAAGATTTTAATTAATTTCATAAAACTTGATGATGATGATCGTCCGTTTGTTATACCTTTCCGACAACGTTAAGTCGTCTCACCCGACAACCGCGACAATCTCCTTCTAGTGCCGCTCATCGGTCAATCGGTGCGGGTCGCGTGCAGCGCTGCAGCCACGTAAACAGAGTTTGCCCTTCCCCCCTACTGACTTTCACTCTCGGACGGGTGCCCGAATATGGAAGTGAATGAGGCTTTGCGATTTTTTTTTTTGTTGATTTTTTTTTTATTTATTTATTTTTATCTAGGCCTACGTGAAATTCTGCATCCATTGTGCGATTTTTGTATTTATTTTTTTCCACCTCGGAAGGGCAACGTGAGTCGAGAAGGGCATATGGGCAGTTGCCCGGGCAACCTGATTACAACCAGTCCCTGGTTGTAACAAACATAACCTCTTAAGTTTTAGATTTTATCATGAGTTAAAATTGTAGAATAATAATATTAAAAAAAAACATTTTTGTTGGTTGAGACTATACAAATATGCCAAACTTTTTGTTAGACAAATCTGACCATGCTATAAGGAAAAGACAAAGTAGGAGACTAAATGAAAAAAAAAAAATAACATAAAAAAAAAAATGGTACCAGACCGGTAAGAATAAAAAATAAACTTAACAATTACTTAAAGTAAATGGTAACAAATAAGAATAAACAATGTACAACGTGTGTGTGTGTGTGTGTGTGTGTGTGTGTGTGTGTGTGTGTGTGTGTGTGTGTGTGTGTGTGTGTGTGTGTGTGTGTGTGTGTGTGTGTGTGTGTTTTGCACAGTGGCTGATTGGCACATTTAAAAAAAATGCTCTGTTATAGGTTCATTCAATGCTTTGTGTGAGAGATGAGAGAGAGAGAGAGAGAGAGAGAGAGAGAGAGAGAGAGACATTGTGCCCTTCATTTATGTGTATGTATGATCTACATTGTGTTGGATTTATTGATTTTTATTGGACAAATAAAAAAAAAAAGTTCTTAATCATAGTCTCTGTAAGTTCCAACCATTCATTTCTTATGGGTGCCCACTTTGCCCACAAGGACCAGTTAAGGACCTTTTTTCAACCACTTAACATTGTTGAATCAAATCCAATTTTTTTGTGTGTGTGTGTGTGTGTGTGTGTGTGTGTGTTCAGATGGCAAACTTAAGTATAGCCAAGTCATGTACCGCTCAGATTAAGTCAACCATTTTTATATAAAAAATAAAATAAAATATTATTTTGCCCACATTTGTCCCCAATAATAATTTAGGGTTAAACCCCTAGACTCCTCTAGGATGTAAAAAACATTGCTTTAGATTTTCTTTGTTATTGCTTGGAAGTCACAAACTCATATAAAACGAACCCTTTTCCAGGGTTATGATCAGAATCCGCCATCCTCTTTTCAACATTAGATGGAGCTATAACTCTATTCTAACAGTTGAAATCTGAGGCAATGTGTGGCTTTTCTGTGGTTTTATGTGTGGAACTAACCAAAATGGAAACCTTTCTCCTTTTAAACCATCAACATCACATCCTTCCATTTTTTTCTCTCTTACAGACTAGATGGATTTGGACAATATGAATAATAGGCTCTGAATAAAAAATTGGGCAAGAGAAGTTGAATAACCCTTTCTATACTCTAATGATCATCAGATATGCAGGTGGACTTCAGGGAAATAAACAGTTGGATTTGTCTTTTGAAATTAGACATTTAAAGTATAGGCCTACATTAAAACTTATAATAGAGAATGATTATTCTTAACTATTTTTTTCATGAGTCCTTTTTATAAACACACACACACACACACACACACACACACACACACACACACACACACACACACACACACACACACACACACACACACACACACACACACACACACACACACACACACACACACACACACACACACACACACACACACACACACACACACACACACGACTTGTATGCCACTTAGAAATGACATGCAGAGACATGAGACACATATTGGCAGTGACACTGGTGATAATGGATGAACACACAGAAGCACACATTATCATTGTTGTATATGATCCCACCTCCTATTTCTGCATGGCTTCCAGGCCCGAGGCTGATGCCAGGCGCTGATAGCTGGCAGACTGTCAGTAATTTGTGTTAATTGTGGGAAGTTTCCATAGCTGGCAACCAGTCAGCTGGCACCACTACAGCCTGGTTACCGTGTGGCCCAGAAGCTCATTCATGCTTTCGGCCCATATTCTTTCACTGCGGATCAGTGTCTGTCACTACAATATCTTGCTCTTACAGTGTTAGGGTATTAAAAACGGTCTCAGATCAACAAAATCATCTGGATCTATCTGTGCAGGCCTGTAATATATTTGTACATTTTAACACATCATCAAAAGCTAATAGGCCTATCATTATTGTATTAATTTTACTGTATTTCAGATGCTATGCTCATGAGAAAATAACACACACTGGGTGATATAGGTGAGACTATTAAACAAGAAAAAAGATGAATGAAATTTCAAAGGAAAAATATTAGTCAAAGTTACATTAATGAAATATAAGCTCATTAATTTCTCTTACAAGCGATTCATCTTTTACCGGTAGGTATTTATCATTTTTTAACTAACCGCAATTAAGTAATTACACCAATTAAGCTAATTAAGACCAATAATGAAGAGCTGAGTCACATGGACATTTTTGTTCTCTCTCTCTCTCTCTCTCTCTCTCTCTCTCTCTCTCTCTCTCTCTCTCTGACTAACCACACTGCAGAATCATCATAGATGCCCTGGCAAATAAAAACAATCCTCTGGATCAAAAGAAGTAGATTGCAAATGGTATTTTATCAAAAGATATCACAGAAGAGACAATCGCACAAATGACGGGCGCCACAAACAATAAGCAGAGGAGAATTCTCATAAATTAATTCTAGAAAAAGTGTTGTAATTATTGAAGTTGTATTGTGGCACGTGAAATTGCTAATTATGTCAACAATGTTGCCATAAAATTGTTATCTTGGCAAAAGATTTGCGCTTGCTTCTTAACCATTCAGTGTTTTCCTTTTTTCGCCCGTTTTTCAATGAATTAATTAGGCGATCACTGTAATTACTGTTTATATTGTTGTTAATGAGCCCAAAGGCAAGCGAGCAGTACTCATCCAAATTACACTCACTAGGCACAGAGCCAAGGAGGAGTCCAAAAGAGAGCAGGGGGAGAATAACATGCTAAATACTCCCCATATCTGCCTAATCATCAGTCGGCTTTTAAGCGTACGCAAACTGCTAACTCATGAGCAAATGCACATTATTTAACATTTATCTGAAAAGATGCTATGGAGACTGAAAGGCCGAAATCTTTTAGTATTTTAGGTTTGAGAACTATAGGTGCACAGAGGTGTTGTCATTGTATAACATTATACAATTATCACTGTATGAATTAATTGTGTGCACGGGGAATAAAACATTTAGCTTTTTTAACATTTGAATATCAAAAAAGGAAAGAAAAAAATGGGTTACACTTTTAAGGTGCCATTGTTACAGTAAGTACTTAAATTTAAGTGATATTAATGAACAACATGTAATTACTATAGGGTTAGGGTTTGCTTTAGGGTTAGTTGCATGTAATTATGCATCATTTACTATGGTAAGTATATCTATCAAGGACACTGTAATATAAAGTGTTACCCAAAAATGAAAAGAAAATGAGTGGGTTCAAATGTCTGAGACCACATTAAAAAACACGGGATTTAAAAAATATACAAGAAAATCTTTAAAAAAATATTTAAGATTCTGCCCCGAAATTAAGTGCATAAAATTGCATTTTATTTAATAGTGCTTTAAATAATCTTTTATCACATAAAGGAGACTTGCATACATTCCTGTTGAAATGAGCCTCTTCAAACCCTTTCGTTCTTATTATTATCGCGTCGCTTCCTTGATCATCATTATTTGTATATTTTGTAATAATTGTGAATGAGTCCCTGCTTTGTCTTGAGTAGTGAAACTACACACAGTCCTTCTGAAAAATCCTTCAGGTCCTGCATATTCTCTGATTTTCCAGAATCTTTTGCAAATTTGAGCTTAACTGTGGCTGATGATCCAGTTACTCACTATAGGAAAATGAAGGCACTCAAAAAATGTATTTTGTATTATATGTAAACATGTAGCCTCTGAAGGCTAGCATTAATAATAATAACACATATTTTATTCCTTATACTTGTATAAATCCTGCATTGTCGAAAGTCATCAATCAAATAAGCAAATTTGTGACCATGAGCACGTGAAATTGCCATGTCATTTTTAATTTCATATAATTTTTTACTATATAAATTAATGAATTAATTTATGAAATGATTAAATATAATATACAATTATAGTCTCAGGAACCCCATGCATTTTTAAGTTGAACTCAAATAAATTGGCCAAATTTACCTGAATTCAATCTGTGCTCATTTAATAAAAACTATATATAGGAGTATAAATGTACCTGAATGCATATTTCAGTAGCTATTGGAGTCTGCGCTCTTTGTTCTCGGTGTATAGGTGTTCTGCTCCATTTATTGCAGCGGTAATGAATTTATTCTTTGTGCTACTCTCTGTGTTACACTCTGTGATTGCTGCAGCTCTACATCTATTGTACTTCCTGTGTCGGAATGGCTTTTCCCCCCCAACGGAGGCTGCCCTTACTGCTCATACCTCCTGGCTTTCTTTCATTCATCTATTAGTCCTCTCTTTTAAAGGTCAGGGGTGCCTTTTATGCTATTGAGTATCGGACAGGAGAGAGACTGTCAGGCTTGGTATTATTGCTCCAAATAACACCAGCATGACCAAAGGCTGATAGAAGCATTAGAAGCACTGCACACAAAAGAAATACAGACACACGTGCGTACGCATACACACACACACACACACACACACACACACACACACACACACACACACACACACACACACACACACACACACACACACACACACACACACACACACACATACATACGCACACATGATCTCCAGTCTCCCTGGCAACCATTTAGCTCTTTCTGGTCAGGTGAAACAGAGAACTGACCTCCCACACATGAGACAATGGAAGCATTTAAGATTTTTGCTGATGGATTTGAACCTTGAAGAGATCAGGGGCACAAAAGTGCTCTACAATGTGATACTGCAGAAGATGAGATGAGATTCTAAAGGATGGGAAAAGAGACGTAAACTGAGGATGAGGGAACTATAAAGCTGATTTAGAATTTTATTGAAACAATTGAGGAAAGCACTGAGGCAAAAATTTCTTTTGACAGATCTAGTTACCTATTTGATCAAGAATGGGCCATGTTTTCGGGTTCAGACACACACACATTCACAATGTCGTTCACACACGCACTCCCGCGCACTCCTATTCACACACACAGCAAGCTACATGCGAGCTGTCAGCTCTTTAATTAACAGTCATTTCCTGTACCTTCTCTCCATGTGGCACTTTGACCCAATCAGTGTTGCAGAGGGAACATTGCAAGAACAAGAGCAGGAAAATGTGTGCAAAAGAAAAAAAGGCTTTAATAAAAATGCACACGCCAGGAAGGAGGTATGAAGAGAAGGCAATGCAAGCTAATGTAGATGTTCTATTTCGCCCAAATGAAAAATTGAATTTAATTATTTTAATCTGAAATATTAATAACTACCTCACGTTCGCTCGCAGACATTTATCTAAATAGAGCGTCTAATTAATGTGTCTGGCGCCCTTATTATTCTTCGAGGGGTTTTGGAGCAGAGAGGAGAGGCATGGAAGGTCATTTTTAACCAGGGCTCATGGGAAATAAAGATGAGCCAACAGAAAGGGGTCACCGTGGTGGTGGGCATCTCTGCTAACCTGTTGAAAACGAACAGTTTACAGCTACATAATTCCATGAATCTTGAACACGTTTTAATGGCTGTTGTTAGATGTTCCACAAAGCAAATTCTCCTTTTTTTCCACTGAAAGCATTTTTTCCATTTAGCACTGGATTTGTGTGTGTAGGCGAAGACATGTTATGTTTTGTCTTAAGATATGTTTTGATATTTGCCATTCTGTTACAGAGATCGGATTATGCTAAAAGAGTAATAATATTGTAAAATAATTATAGCAGAATTTCATTCATTAGTCCCTCATTATCGAAAGAGAAAATTATTTAAGTATTTATTGAATATCAACAAGCAACGAATAAAAATGATAAAATATATGTCTAGATAATAGAAATAGCATTATTAATACACCATAGGAATTCATATTCTGGTATTTACAGTGATAAACATCAGAATTGGGGTCAATGGTAAAAGTGTCCATGATGATGTTTTATATATAGTATTGAAAAATATTTATGCGATTTTCAAGAAAAGTTTAAATTGAATGGCTCTAAAAATGTCACAGGGTGCAGTATAATCATCATGTAAAATTTATAATTTTCTTAACACTTTGAATACATGTACATTTTATTTTAAAGAAAATGTAAATATATTTTTTCAAGATAACATCAAGATCAAATATCACAAAGAAAT
The DNA here is from genome assembly GCA_023566225.1 of Romanogobio albipinnatus. Taxonomy (NCBI): domain Eukaryota; kingdom Metazoa; phylum Chordata; class Actinopteri; order Cypriniformes; family Gobionidae; genus Romanogobio; species Romanogobio albipinnatus. The sequence continues at coordinate 18,703,946 of CM042252.1, read as the reverse complement.
AATTCTAGTAATTCTAATTCTACATGTTGGTTACACCACAATCTCAAATATTAATAAACAGTGAAACAATAAATATTATTTTAAATATAAATATTATTTAATTAATTGTATATTAAATAAGGTAACATTATAGGGTCAAATTCTCACTATTAACTAGATGCTTATTAGCATGCATATTAATAGGATATTGCCTGTTTATTAGTATTTATAAAGCACAAATGCATGCCTTATTCTGCATGAGCATATTCTACATCCCTTGATCCACAATACTTAAACCTAACAACAAAAGTTGCAGTTAATAGTTAGTAAATAGTGGGAATTTGACCCTTAACTAAAGTGTGATTACACACAGAAAAAAGGGGTGTCAAAATTGTACCTTCAGGGGTACAACAGCTTGTCCCTGGTGCACTACCCTTAAAATGACATTTTTGTACCTTTTTTTACTACTAAAAGGTGCATATTAGTAGTACAAATACGTACCTTAAGGTACTACTATGAACCTCTTTTGTGGTAAAAAATTGGTACAAATATGTCCTTTTTAGGGTACTGTACCAGGGACAAGCTGTTGTACCCCTAAAGGTAAAATTTTGACACCCTTTTTCTGTGTGTATAAATAAAAATAAAAGATTATGCCAAAATACTTAATAAGGTTTTCCTTTTAAAAAATAATTATTTTAATGGGGCTCTTTTGATATCAAGACAGTTGTATCGCTCTACATTTTTTAAACTTTATGCCACCCAAAAATATCCAAATGAATTGTGATTTAGAAATAATAAACATGTTCATCATATAAAATGTGTATTCAAGTCATTGTTGCATTGTCAAGTCTTATGCATTGCACTTTTAATGTATTTTAAATAAATAGATCCACACAACAAAGAGCATCAAGGGATTGATGTTCATAATATATATACAGTGTGGAAAATAAGTATTTGAACACCCTGCTATTTTGCAAGTTCTCCCACTTAGAAATCATGGAGGGGTCTGAAATTGTCATCGTAGGTGCATGTCCACTGTGAGAGACATAATCTAAAAAAAAAAATTCCAGAAATCACAATATATGATTTTTAAACTATTTATTTGTATGATACAGCTGCAAAAAAGTATTTGAACACCTGAGAAAATCAATGTTAATATTTGGTACAGTAGCCTTTGTTTGCAATTACAGAGGTCAAACGTTTCCTGTAGTTTTTCACCAGGTTTGCACACACTGCAGGAGGGATTTTCGCCCACTCCTCCACACAGATCTTCTCTAGATCAGTCAGGTTTCTGGCCTGTCTCTGAGAAACACGGAGTTTGAGCTCCCTCCAAAGATTCTCTATTGGGTTTAGGTCTGGAGACTGGCTAGGCCACGCCAGAACCTTGATATGCTTCTTACAGAGCCACTCCTTGGTTATCCTGGCTGTGTGCTTCGGGAAGACCCAGCCTCGACCCATCTTCAATGCTCTAACTGAGGGAAGGAGGTTGTTCCCCAAAATCTCGCAATACATGGCCCTGTCCCATGTGCAGAAGAACACCCCCAAAGCGTGATGCTACCACCCCCATGTTTCACAGTAGGGATGGTGTTCTTGGGATGGTACTCATCATTCTTCTTCCTCCAAACACGTTCAGTGGAATTATGACCAAAAAGTTCTATTTTGGTCTCATCTGACCACATGACTTTCTCCCATGACTCCTCTGGATCATCCAAATGGCCATTGGTAAACTTAAGACGGGCCTTGACATGTGCTGGTTTAAGCAGAGGAACCTTCCGTGCCATGCATGATTTCAAACCATGACGTCTTAGTGTATTACCAACAGTAACCTTGGAAACGGTGGTCCCAGCTCTTTTCAGGTCATTGACCAGCTCCTCCCGTGTAGTTCTGGGCTGATTTCTCACCTTTCTTAGGATCATTGAGACCCCACGAGGTGAGATCTTGCATGGAGCTCCAGTCCGAGGGAGATTGACAGTCATGTTTAGCTTCTTCCATTTTCTAATGATTGCTCCAACAGTGGACCTTTTTTCACCAAGCTGCTTGACAATTTCCCCGTAGCCCTTTCCAGCCTTGTGGAGGTGTACAATTTTATCTCTAGTGTCTTTAGACAGCTCTTTGGTCTTGGCCATGTTAGTAGTTGGATTCTTACTGATTGTATGGGGTGGACAGGTGTCTTTATGCAGCTAACGACCTCAAACAGGTGCATCTAATTTAGGATAATAAATGGAGTGGAGGTGGACATTTTAAAAGGCAGACTAACAGGTCTTTGATGGTCAGAATTCTAGCTGATAGACAGGTGTACAAATACTTATTTGCAGCTGTATCATACAAATAAATAGTTAAAAAATCATATATTGTGATTTCTGATTTTTTTTTTTGATTATGTCTCTCACAGTGAATTTTACATACAATCTTGCTATTTTAAATAAACCTGTATATAAATCTCATTACTAATTTCTGCAAATACATTTTAAAATTGCCATATATCCCCTTAAAACTGCACAAAAAAGTGATATTACATGTGTTTAAAAAACTGACATGTTTTTTGTCATTTTTTTACTAATTTAATCACAGTGGACATGCACCTACGATGACAATTTCAGACTCCTCCGTGATTTCCAAGTGGGAGAACTTGCAAAATAGCAGGGTGTTCAAATACTTATTTTCCTCACTGTATGTGTATATATATATATATATATATATATATATATATAATTTCTTTTTTTTCTTTCTTTTCTTTTTTCAGGAGAAAAACAAAGAAATTTCACTAGGGTCTGAACTCTGTGTAACCATGACTGCATGAAGGCTGAAATAACGAGACCTTCAATTAGCAGTGGCCAATCAATGTGGTAATTGCAGTGAGAGGCTGATGTAGAGTGAGGGATTGCTGCTAGCTGCAGTCCCGTATCGATTTACTTAAAGCAATTAGACGCCTTCCCTCCACCACGGAGCTTGAGTCCCTCACCATCTGCTCCAAACACACAGCACAAAAAGCTCAGTAAATATGCTACAGGAAATAAGGATATGAGGATCAGTGATTTTTTTTATTCACACAGTTATGTGAATAAAGATGAATGCAAATACTACACAGAGGACGTAATACACAAAGAGAGAGAGAGAGAGAGAGGAATACATGAGTGAGACTATACTCAGACTGCAGGCAAATCTGATTTTTTTTCCCTCATATCAGATCTTTTCAGGCAGACTGTCCGCACTATTAATTGCAAGTGTTCAAATAAGGTTTGTGTGTCCAGACTGCATGGGAGGCTTTGGTAACGGCAGGTGTACTAACGTATGTGACGAGGCTTTCAAAACGAATGCAGTAAAAATGGATGTGCATCGTTTCGCTCTCCAAATAAGCGCCCTGTCGAGTTGCGGTGCAGAAGAAAAACTCATCGATAAATGCCTTCGAGTTTTGCCTGCTGCATGGAAACCTCCCCCAAAGTGCCAGCAGGCAATTGACCTCTAGGTCAGTCCACTGAGTGTTGTTCTCCTCTTCGCTTGAATCCATGGTCATGCCGAAATCTTTGGATATACTGTTTGTATAGCATAAGAATCCTTTTGGCATATTCATCACCGGTTATCGTCAGTGTTGGGGAATGTAACAGAAGTGAATTACAAAATATGTAATTTAATTACAAAATAAATGCAACTGTAATCAGTTACAGTTACTGCGAAAAATGTGTAATTAAATTACAGTTACTTATGAAAATGTTAACGATTACAAAGGGGGTTACTTCTGAATATTTTCTGTTTAAAAAAAAAAATCTGAATTTGTTGCTTCGCCTGTTTTTGATGTGCATGATGCCTCCTGCTATTTAAAGGCTGTTTAGTAAAGCTATGCTTTTGATTGGCACTTTTTTTGAATTTGCCGCGCACCACATCTGCCAATTACATCAGTCCACATCAGGGCCGGCCCTGACCAATTTGCTGCCCTATGCAAGATTTTACGTGGTGCCACTTGTATCAAGGTTTAGCACTACATGTTATCAGTCTAAGTTGTGGAAACACTGGTCCTGTTGTATTTTTGTTATGCAATGATGTTTTTATTTATTGTGGTTGTGTTAAATGTTGGTTGTGTTTGAAAAATTGTACCCCGAGTCCAGTCCTTCTTCCCCGTCATTTGTGTTCATGACATTATTATTATAAAAAATTTTTAAAGGCTGATGATGGTTAATCTATACAAAAATCGCACCTACGCTATATTACAGTCTAAACACAAATATCAAGAGTAATAGCATCTAGCATTCATGCACAAACTATTCATTGAGAACTACCAAAAGTGTTTGTTTTCCAGTAGATGGTCAACACGTTCTCACTCCCAACTCGTCACATATTGACGCTTGGTCAGGACCCCTCGGCGTCACTTTTTAACACACAGGGTACCCCTTTAGCAGACACGGGTATTTATTGCATATCTGACCAAAAACGTATGAACTAATGTTGCATTCCAAGTCTTCTGAAGTTGTACGATATCTTTATGTAAAGAACAGAGTGGATCTAAATGTTTTAATTGCTGAAATGGATCCCGCCGCTCCGTGAACACACACTCCACTTAGTCATATTTCATTCAAAAGATACACCCGACTCTTTAGCATGACGCGATCGTTCATGAGACACACTGACATTTTACACTGAAAGCTGACGTAATGACGCAATTGGTCACGAGACATGCAAGAGCCAATGCAATTTCACTATCAAAGCTGACGTGATGTTTCTTCAGGCGGCAATTTTTGAATTTGAATGTGTGCATGATCTACAGCAGATGGAGACGGTGACTGCTTTTGGGGATTTTCTTCACACAAATCAATCGTTTGGCCTCGGGTCATTTGGAATATTTGTCCTTTTTGAATAAATTGTGCCTGCAGTCATATGTGCTTGTTATATCCTGTGTTTTATACACAAATGGGTAGGTTTAGGGATGGGATGGGTTTGGGTTATGTGTTCAAACGTGTCTAAATAGCGTATATAAAAATAAATAAATAAATGTAAATAAAAGTATGCTGGCTGATTAAATTGAAAATCACACTCCAACATGTCATAATGGCAAAATCATAACCCAATATATCATTTCATCTTGACGATAACATTTCCATGCCCAACGTGTCTGTGTATGACGCCAAAGGTTTATCATTCAAATCAATGGAGCACCCTGTGCGTAGAAAAATGACGCTAGAGGGGTGCCCTGTGTGTGACGCCGCGATTAAAGTGACGCCGAAGGGTCCTGACTAAGCGTCAATGTGTGACGAGTTGGGAGTGAGAACATGTTGAGATGGCAGCCATCTTCCACTAAACTATTGACATTCATGGTTTCACCATGAATTAAACTGAGAAATGTAGACATTTAATGTGAATTTTACATACAATCTTGCTATTTTAAATAAACCTGTATATAAATCTCATTACTAATTTAGTGATATTAAAAAAGTGATATTACATGTGTTTAAAAAACTGACATGATTTTTATTTTTACAAAACAGCTGCTTTCATAAAGTTTAAGGTAAAAATACTGGAATTAGTTAGCGGACATTCATTTTTTTCCTACTCTGCAATTAGATAGATTAGAACTGTTCAAATCGCTTTACCTTTGTCTTTATCCCTTCCCTTTATCCCTATCTTCCCTGCATTAGAGGGCTTCGGTCTTTTTTGACATGCACTGTGTTATGTGAATTCAGCCATCCGTCATAAATAATCAGGCAACTTTTACTGTGTCTGGCTCGAGTGACCAAGCATCCGGAAAAACTAAAGCAATCCTGTCTACATTGGATGCGGCAAGAGGCGACGCGACACAACAAATTCCCAACATTAAACTTGTGCGTTCTATTTCTGACGTAGTTCAAGCACTCGCTGGGCATTGGAAGATTGATGAGGCGGACCGGGAAGAGTCGGGTGACTTTTTTTGTTGTTGCTTTATTTGGTAATATTTCAAATTAATATTAATAGACTAGTATCAGTAATAAAACGGGGAAAAAATCACTTATTTTGGTGCCCCTATGGGTTAGTGGCGCCACTAGCATTTGCCTGTTCCACATGCCGGCCCTGGTACACATTGACGCTGAAAGCTTTAGGCTACAACCTGTAGTGTTCCAGTGGTGGAAATTAGAAAATGAATCAAAAAGTAACCAAATGTAATCAGTTACATTACTTTAATAAAGTAATTTTAAATAGTTACACTACTTATTACATTTAAAATATGGTAACTTGTAATCTGTAACATTACATTTACAAAGTAACCTTCCCAACATTGGTTATCTTTAAAGTGAGAGTTCACCCAAACATTTTTGTCATCATTTGATGAATCAAATCAAATGATGAATTCTGTCATCATTTACTCACCCTCAAGCTGTTCCAAACATGTATTAATTTCTTTCTTTTGCTGAACACAAAAGATGATATTTTGAAAAACACAGGGAACCAAACACCCATTCACTTCCATAGTATGGGGAAAAAATACTATCAACCCATCAACTGTTTGGTTACAGACATTCTTTAAAATATCTTCTTTTGTGTTCGGCAGAAGAAAGAAATTCAATCAGGTTTGGTACAATTAGAGCGTGAGCAAATGATGACAGAATTAATATTTATTATTATATTATAACTATCACTTTAAGAGTCGCGTTAAAGGTCCCGTTCTTCGTGTTTTTTTGAAGATTTGATTGTGTTTACAGTGTGCAATATAACGTGTTCATGTTTCGCGTGTAAAAAAAAAACTGTATTTTTAACACAATTTACTTATCTGTACACCGCTGTATTCACTGTCCTAAAAACGGCTGATGACTTCCTTTATTCTATGAAGTCCCTCCTTCAGAAATACGTAACGAGTTCTGATTGTGCCAGCGGTTCCCGTGTTGTGATTGGACAGCAGCTTAGCAAACGTGGCACGGTTCCTGTGTTGTGATTCGACAGCAGCTTAGCGCACGTGGAAAGGTCACGCCTCTTAACGGGAGATGTATGCGCTCAATGATCTCTACAGCGTCCCTGGGAAAGCCAAACAAAGGTGATTTGACTCCGGGATGAAAATAACAGCGTCTCGACGACATGGCGACAAACACACTCAAACGCAACACTTCCTTTTCTCCACACGACACGTCCTCTTCTCCACGGAGGACAGCAACAAGACCACGCCCCCTTTTTTCACGTATTCTTGTGGGCGGAGGTTAGTCTGTTCTACTGTTCTACTGACGTTATTTATGAAGGAAGTACCAGGATGTAGCCCAAGCCAGCCGTTCGCTGTAGGCTTTGAAAGGGAACTTCTGTTAAATAAAATATCTCGCTTGGCATTGAACTTTGAGCTTTATAATTTTACAGGTATTATTTATGCTCTAACAGCAACATTACACACTAACTAAAGTTTGAACAATGGGATCACGAAGAACGGGACCTTTAAGAGTGATGCAAAAGACCATTTAAAATCCCATTTGAGCAGCCAAAGCATCCAGACTGAGACACATCTAATTGGAATCACATTTCAAACCACCTCTAAATGTGGTTCACATCAGATTTTGAAAAAAAAAAAAAAATCCTGTCCAGACTTTCAAAAACCCATCTGCATAAAATCTGGATATGCAAGAATTGGATTTTTGCTGGAAGTCTGAAAATAGCCAAAGACAACATAAGAAAACAGTACACACCTTGATGAACATTCAGTCTGCAGTTGAAACATAATATTTCTATTATCTTATATATGTTATCATGCAGGAAATTAGGAGAGAAGGGTGTGCTGAAGATGCCAAACAACATCCCACCTCTTTCTATAGTGGTAAGTCACTGTTATAACCATGATTACATCCATTTACACTTTTTCTGTAATGGTGATAATGGAGAAATGTAATATACAGTAGAGTCTGTACAACTCCCTTCACTTTCCATTACCGCTGCCATACAGGACCACACAAACCACTGCTGAGTGCACAATAGATGCTAGCTAATATTGATTTTGAAAGCTTTTTCTCTTTGCGAGATGTCTTTTCAGTTCGTCCACAGCTAATCTTCAGGTTTCTTCTAATGCATTTGCCTGCAGTTATAAAAGAGCCACTTGAGTGGCCTGCAATGACAATCCAGCGGTCACTCAGCACAGTCGCAACCGCTATTCTGTGCTTTTGACTGGGAGAAGCTAAATGGTGCTCTAATTTTGATGACCTTCATTGCAAAGGGAACTCCATAATTGGACAAAAAGCCCTAGGAGTGTGTCCATCTTCAGAAGAGTCTGGAAGGCAACAGAGAAAGAGAGAGATAAAGAGATAAAGAGACAATAAGGGACAAATAAAAGAGGGTAGAATAGATTATCAAGCAGATTCACTAATGCATTGTGAACAGAGCAAGATTTTATACGAAGACGTGTCACTGAATAGATAACATGGGTAATGAAAGATGCATTCTGAGCCCCGCGCCTGCCAGTTTCCCAAAGTTCACTTCACCCCACGGCTGATTATGTCAACGCATGTCAAGATCTGGCAGTGCTCATTTGGATGGCAGTTGTCACTAAGACGGACGTCCATTAGCAAGACCACCACTCCGCTAGACTGAACAAACACAGCTCCGCTTCAGCTCTGCAATTGTCAGTCTTTTTTAATGTGCTCAGAATTCTAGAACTCTAGAGAAGATGGTTCTAGATCCTCGGCTATAAGTGAGACAATGTGTTTTGCAAGTAAGGGGTAATGGACAGTTTGCTGGTCATGTTCACAAATAACCCTATCAGTAAATAAATACATTGACACATTGTTTTGAGATTTCATATTTTTACCTGTATCTTGCTAAGATTCCGATAAGATTATTATTATTATTTTTTTTACAAAACTTGGCCTAACGTCACAACAATATTAACAAAAGTAATAATTATAATCTCTTATTCTCACTAAGGCTGCATTTATTTGATCAAACACACAGTAAAAACAGCAATATTGTGGAATATAAATTTAATATTTTATAATGTTTCCTGAGGTGTACTTATTGTTAGTATGATTTTTACATCATAAAATGTCATAATTTAGAAATTAAAGGCATTTTTCTATCCTGATTTTAGCCCTCTGGCTTGAATGCTCTGTTTGAAGGGGCGTGTCTGCTGTGAGACTTCAGTGTAAATGCCCACTGTTGTGATTGACTGAAATCTTTCCATTTGAAATGCTAATTACATGTGGAACCCTCTCGAATACTTGCTCAAACTGTCATTCGTTATAATGGCAGTTTGGGCAAGTGTGCAGATATACTCGCGACGTGTGATTGACAGATCCGAACATTATAAAGAGAGTGTTCTTTGATTGCTCTCTGTAGTTTAATCACAATTTAACAGATTTGTTTCATACTACTAACAGAAACAATGTGAAGTTGATAATTTAGTCACTGGCTTGATTCACTGATGCATAAACAGTATGAAACGATTTAAAAAAGAAAATCTGTGTGAACTTGCAATCACTGATCATAGATCATGCATTAATGAACACTGTTACTCACTGTTTGTGGTGGTGCTGTCGAATCCATATCTTAAAAGTCTGTTTGTAAAGCCTGTGCTGACATTGCGACTGAATTAAATGTAAAAAATAAACTGAATCAATTTTCTCCAAATTCTTTGGCCGGGCAAAGCAGAGGAAGAGTTGGATGATGGGTAACCTTTCCCTGTATGACGACATATAGGGAAGATTCCAGATTGGCCCATCTGAGCTTTCATTTTCTCAAAGGCAGAGCAGGACACCCAGGGCTCAATTTCAAGCCACTGGGGGGGTCATAGACAGGCTAGGGGAACTCATATTAATGTTAAAAAAACCTCATAAAGTGAAAATTTCATGTCATGGGAACTTTAAAGTATCTGTTTAATACTTGATTATATTTTAAAATGTAATTTATTATTGCATCAAAGCAGAATTTTCAGCAGCCATTATTCCAGTCTTCAGCGGTGTTGCGGGTAACGGATTACAAGTAAAACAAGTTATGTAATCAGATTACTTTTTTCAAGGAACTAGTAACGCATTACCTTTAGATTTACAACAAAATATTATAAAGTTGCTATTTCAAATAAGTAACACAAGTTACTTTTTCCCATTTATTGACTGACACCTCTCCTGTCCCCACGTTGAGAGAAATTGATACAGTGCAGAGGCGTTGTGTGTGCTGTGTAAACATGATGGATATTGTAGACTAAATGTGAGCAGGCATTTGCTCATCTTACTTGCACAAAAACAGATTCCATATCCCTCGAAATTATTAAAAACTGTGAAATGCAAACTCAGAATATTACACAGACCTGCAATAATTAAATATGTTAAATAACACAAATTTATTTTATGTATTTAATCTCACTTTATTAACCATTGTCTTTGCTTCTGACCTTCGAAAATACCAATACCAATAAGCAAAAATGACTGAAATAAGAGTTATGAAGTCTCTCCTCCTGTCCTATTCTTCTGCAATCCAGTATGGCAGCACAGCTGAAAGGTTTGTTTGAGCTGTGCCCTCTAATATATTATTCAATTCACTTTTGGTGTGAAAGGGTCTTTTTATAAAAAAACGTTTTATTTATTTATTAAAAAACAAACAAGCAAGCCCAGCCCAGTAACACAAAAGTAACGTAAAACATTACTTTCCATAAAAGTAACTAACGCAATTAGTTACTTTTTTAGGGGGTAACCCAATATTGAAACTATACTTAAGTAACTTTTCCAAATACCGGTCTTCAGTGTTATATGATCCTTCAGAAATCAGTGTAATATGCTGATTTGGTGCTCATTATTATCAATGTTGAAAACATGCTTAATTGACCTCAGCATTTATTTGAAATAGACTATTTTGAAACAAAGTAAAAGTCTTTAATCACCTTTTCCCTAGCCTAGAAATCTAGATGCACACTAGCGGCAGCAAATCTAATTTGCCGCGAGTGTAGTCTAGCAACTCTCGGTAGACCTGCGAGCTGGAAAAAACAAACTCTGGTCAGGCCAATCACAGCGTGTGTAGAGTCGGTGGGCGGGCTTAACATAATGACGGCAGAGTTGCGGCGGTTCCGCGTGCTACTCGTAAACAAAGAAGCTGGCGGTCTTTCGAATCGGCTTTGGCCACGACTCTGCAAAACTTGGAGTTAAGCTTTTCTTTGAGGAAAGAACAAAGAACGGCACTGAAGTCATTCTTAAGAAAGGAAGATGTGTTTGGAGATTTTGCCGACCGGATACGACGAAAGTTTAATCCATCAACTAGCTCCTCTTCACGTTGCTCTCTGGTTGGTTGTAGTGCTATCCAATTGCGTGCAGAGGGAATTTGAAAGACAACCATTTGTCCCGCCCCCCGGATTGAGCCCTGCCAATGATGTGTTCCCAGAAACCAACATTTTGATGTGGGTCTGGCGTGTCAGGCTACCCCCCCCCCCCACACACACACACTTTTGTTCAATTTAATGTATCCTTGCTGAATAAAAGTGTACATTTATTTTGGAGTTTTAGTAACAGTATAGTGCATCTGACTATTGAATTCCACGATTGTCCAATCAGAATCAAGTTTTCCAGAGCGTTTTGTAATAAGTTCAAATATTATAAACTGGACAGCATTGCAGGCTGTTATGATGCATGTCTGACAAGCATGAGCTCTTTTACATTATTGTTTTTTTTTTATTTTATCTGATATTCTGTTAACTTAAAAAAAAAAAAAATTCTTCATTTTTCATTCAGAGCAGATCTTTTTGAGTTATTCAATCAGGCATAAGGTGAATTTATCATCCTAGGCAGTGTCTTTTCTTGTCATCAGTACTGTAATTAATTAACACCTGAGCCACGTTCATCACAAAGAGACAGTCTGTACCTCAAATCACCTCAAGCTTGTCATGTCATCTGATGTTGGTCTGCTTTCAGTTTGCTTTAAAAAATCCCCCGCAAAACTGCCTCGCAAGGCAGTCTCTTTATCCTTTAATGGTTTGAATAAAGCAAGTTTATTAATCTGCGGAGAAAGTGAGGGGCGGGATAAAAAAGACGAAAGAAAGTGGAACGAAAGCACTTTTGGCTTTCATTTTATTTGGTGCAAAGTAAGACGGAGAGAGAGGGAGGAAAAAGAGAAAATCAATTACTGGGCACACCTGAATATTATTTCCTGTCCTATCCTTCTCTGCTCCCTCCTATTCCAGAAAGAAAAAAAAATAGGGAAAAAACTAAATTACTCAGCAAACTTATCGCTTGCCGTAGCAGGGCCGGTATTAAAGAAAACAATCAAGGCTGGTGGGATTAATCTCTGACAGCAGCCTTATCTTTAACTTGCACCTTTGTTATTTTCTGATGAGCTGCTTCTTTCTGTGCTGCCACATTGTGCCATACCTCAGTGCTCCCTTTCATTGGTTCCCCAGGCTGTGGCGGAGGACCCTTTCAGTTTATTAAAAAACCTTTATTTGTGAAGAACAAAGAGGAGACGAAGGCAAACAATAAGGTCAGGCAATCTCTTTTCTGCCAGCTCTCTCTCTTCTCACCTGATATTTGGAGCATTATCAGAGTGTGTGTATGTGTGTGTGTGAGGTTGTGCGGAGAAGGAGGCAGTGACAGCAAACATTCTCCAAAGGGTGATTGACACATATCAACCTCTAGCGAATAACCTTTTCCCTGCTCTTCATATCATAAAGGGCAGCACTGTCTCCTCTTGCCACTGCGAGGACATGTCAATGTGAAAGTGTGGATGTGCCACACACACACACAAATATGCAGAAATGATAGCTAAATAGACATGGCAGTTAACGCATTTGCAGTCGTATTCCATGAACACACACCAGTTTTATTAACATTCAGAACCCCAAGATAGTGGGAAAATGAGCCTCAATGGCTGCATCCGAAATTGCATACTTCCCTACTATATAGAAAAACAGTATGTGACAAAATAAGTATGTCTGAATTCATGAAGTGTGCACATGATGGACACTTTACTATCCTATGAGGCCACGGGAGAAGATGACGCTGGTAACTGGTTGTTAGGTCACATGATAATGACAGCATGGTGACTGTAGTATGTCCGGATTAAATTCATACTACACACACTCATACTATAACATACTTTTTTTTTAGCGGCCGTGAAGTAATTACTTATTCAAAATAAGTACCTACTCAAGAAAGTATGCGATTTCAGGTGCAGCCAATGAGTCACTAATTCTTTGTTTATGATGTGCTGGTAGGTATGACTGTGGTCTTGGACTTTTACTGCCACCCAGTGGTGTGGATGCAACATCAAGAAAAAGCAGTTTTCAATTATATTTATATATATATATTTATATTTATGCATTTGGCAGACGCTTTTATCCAAAGCGACTTACAGTACCCTTATTACAGGGACAATCCCCCTGGAGCAACATGGAGTAAAGTGCCTTGCTCAAGGACACACTGGTGGTGACCGCTGGGATCGAACCAGCAACCTTCTGCATATCAGGTCCATGGTTTGACCCACTGGACCACCATCTCACACCAATTACAATTACAGATGCCATTGTAGAAACCCTATTAGCAGTCAGCTATGATTCATTTATTCCATGACAAAAAAATGTCACAATATGAAGGGTTACAGATCTCAAAATGGCGACCAGCTTCATGTTAAAAAAAACCCAGCTTCTATTAGGCTACTGATACACCAATCATGAATAACATTATGACCTAATATTGTGTTGGTCCCCCTTTTGCTGCCAAAACAGCCCTGACCTGTCGAGGCATTAAACCTCTGAAGGTGGGCTGTGGTATCTAGCACCAAGATGTTAGCAGCAGATCATTTAAGTCCTGTAAGTTGCGAAGTGGGGCCTCCATGGATCGGACTTGTTTGTTCAGCACATCCCACAGATGCTCGATTGGATTGAGCAACACCTTAAACATGGTGTTGTGCTCCTCAAACCATTCCTGAACCATTTTTGCTTTATTGCAGGGTGCATTATCCTGCTGAACGTGGCCACAGCCTCAGTACATGGTCTGCAAAAATGCTTAGGTAGGTGATACATGTCAAAATAACATCCACATGGCAGGACCCAAGGTTTCCCAGCAGAACATTGCTCAAAGCATCACACTGCCTCAGCCGCCTGGCCTTCTTCCCATAGTGCATCCTGGTGCCATGTGTTCCCCAGGTAAGCGACGCACACGCAACCGGCCATCCACGTGATGTAAAAATAAAATGTGATTCATCAGACCAGGCCACTTTCTTCCATTGCTCTTCCATTGCTCTGTGGTCCAGTTTGCATTTTCACGTGCCCACTGTTGGCACTTTCGGTGGTGGACAGGGGTCAGCATGGGCACCCTGACTGGTCTACGGCTATGCAGCCCCATACGCAAAGGTGTATTTTGACACCTTTCAGAACCAGCATTAACTTCTTGAGAAATTTGAGCTACAGTAGCGCGTCTGTTTAATATGATCACAAGGGCCAGCTTTTGCTCCCTATGTGCATAAATTATGCATCGTCATCATATGGAAAAAAATCAGCATTGACATTTCAACAATACTTTTATTTTGACAAATTCCTATATATATATATAATATATAATGTTTCAAGTGACTGGGGAAGTGGAGGATAACTGTATTATTTCAGTTGAATTGAAATACAAATGATATGTGGATGGTGCAACTCAATTGGAATCACCAAATGTAAAGTGAATTTGTGATTTATTTTGTTTCTTTTGTTTCCTATTTCACAATTTATTTCATTTTTTGGAAGTATCATTCAGAAAACATTGAACCCAAAAATCTGAAGGGGTATGTGGTTGCTCTGTCTGAATAACGCTTTTGATTCTGTGAGACTTTGAAATTGAGATGCTGTTATTATGTAAGGGATGTTCTGGGATCACTGTAAAAGTTTATTAGGTAACACTTTAGTGTAGGGTCCAGTTCGCACTATTAACTAGTTGTTTATTAGCATGCACATTACTAGGATATTGGCTGTTTATTAGTACTTATAAAGCACATATTAATGCCTTATTCTGCATGACCATATTCTACATCCCTTAATCCTGCCCAATACCTAAACTCATCAACTGCCTTACTAACTATTAATAAGCAATAATTAGGAGTTTATTGAGGCAAACGCTGTAGTTGATAGTGAGAAATGGATCCTAATCTAAAGTGTGACCATTTCTTAAATTTCACGGTTAAAAAAGGTCCATTGTCAATAGAGTAGCAATGTATGAAGGACAACTTGCACTGAAATCCCTTTCAAACCAAGCAGCTTTCTGTTGGTCAATGCGGCAAATTCGGTACGGCATAACCAACTTAAGACCCCAACATACTTCAAGCGAAATCGAACTGGTGCGATGTAATTTCAAACAAATTTAAGCCAAAACAAAGTTTGTTTGGAGTTTGAAAGAGCTTGCCAAAGTGAACTTTGTTTTGAAAGTTTGTTCCGGCTGGTAAACACTTTGAACTACCATTTGTCTGTGGCGATTACTGTACGTAATAGGTAGGTGTACTCTGGAACTAGATGCTTTCTTAAAAGCTGTTATGTGTTTACTTTGTTATTGAGAGGAACGCACAAAGCACATTTACATTTTCATTTCAACGGCATGGCGGCATCGGGATGTTCACTAACGGTATACCCCTGGTCTGGTATTTCAAACTTCTTTTTACACCAAGTGATGAACAAAAAAGCACTTTGTTGCAAGTATATCAGGACAGTCAGTATATCAAGTGAATTCTGAACTTTTCTTCCCTCATGAAAAACTCCAGATCACGCAGATTCCTATTTAAATGATTGGATTTGCCCTCGAAAATAACCCTGACTTTTGGTCTCTTTTTTTTTAAGAAAAGGAGTGAAAAGTCACAAATATTTCTGTAGTAATCATCATTATGCCCCAAATGCTTTTGATTGACCTTAACTTGTATTGAATCCGTAAAATTCCGTTAATATCTAGCAGAAGAACTGTTGGTTTGCTGACCTTATGAACATGTTACTCCATATCTTTAGGGAACAGTGCTGTCACAGAGTTCTGCGAAGAAGACCTTACACATTTAGACTGCATTATGTCCAGCCACACTCCCGACCATCTTCCCTCCCTCTCTGAGAAATCAAAGCCAGCATCTGCAGTGACAAGTGTTCCTGTTCACCTCTTTCCTCTTATCTTTCGTTTTCCAGCGAGCTCTTTCTCTCTCTCTCCAGGCTTCTAATCTCCTACCCTCCTCCTTCCCTTCTGTATTCATCAGACTTGGCCTGTCCACCCGATGGCTCTTTTTATCTGACTGAAGAAGGAAAAGCAGATACACAAATAAAATGGGGAAGGTAGAATCTGATGAATGCAGCTCCCTGCAGTGGCCCGCTCCGAGTGTGCCGTCTTCTTCTGGCCCGTATTGGAGGTCCCTGTTGGCGAAGAGATTTATCCTTTATTATTCATTGAGCTCTGAGGCCATTTCTTCCTCAGAGGGCGTAGATGGAGGAGACAAAGCTAACAGCTCCTGCACTGGGAACATTGTGGTGACTGTGTATTGTTTGATGTTGTTATTGAAGCATGTAGACGGTGCAAACACTTGACACAGTTGTTAAACACGGAGCGCCTAAACGTCTTCTAACTCAACATCAAACGGTATGCTAATGTTGTGTTGCATTAGTGGCGTGCAGCAGAGGCAGAGCGGAAGAGGGTGGTGAGACGCGCAAATAAACACAAATACACACAAACAATCTGAGGCTCTGTACTCTCTGCTGGAGTGGAGCTCTGAGAAGTGTTTATAACAATGATAATAGCACATACTCAGACTAACTAACCAATGCATGCTGGAGTGCTCTATCATTCTGGGCTAAAGAGTTTCAGATCACTTGATGGGAAGTGGTCCTTAGGAAATGAATTCACCCAATCAGGCAAATAAACACATCTCTGTTATGCATACAGACAGACACAATGCTACAGCTGGACATCATGCAGATCAAATTCAAAGCGATGATGCATTGTGTCAGTAAAGATAGAATGAGGTGAGATGCCAAGTTTGATGTCTTTGTTGTGGCTGCTGTCATTTTGTACGGACCTTAAAGTCGCGATATTGTGACTCACGTCCAAGTGAAGTGCATTATTGAAAAAGAACAAATGTAGGTTGATGACTCGGTTCTTTTCATTGGTTGTTGATTGAATGAAGGGAGATCTAAATGTGAGTTTGCAATCATTTGAATGAAAGGGACTTAACCCTCTAGGCGCCACGGTCGAGTTTACTCGACAAATGTGGCACTGAATAAAACGGCCGATTTTGTCAAATAGGGTGTCAAATTTCATTCGACCTCCCCTCCACTAGATGGCAGACATGTCATACTTCATCCCCGACTCAAAAAAACGTCATGCTTCTATACAAAATCTTCGAGCAAGAGTGTATTGGATCAGTGCGAACAAACGTGGAGCTAGTGTGCGAGTGAGCCATTTTATCAGAGCAATATTGTCAATGTCAGCGAGTATTTGCATTAGATTATTATTATTTTCTAATGGCATCAATAAAGCTTACCCGCAATGAAGTGTTGGGTCTTCTATTCGCAGACCCTGATTCTGAAGGGGAATATCTGCCTTCAGAATATGACGATGATTCTGAAAGTGAAAGTATAGCCCTACACCAAGCACAAACGGTGAATCCTTTGCCCAATGGTCCTTTGCCCAATGTCAGTAGTGGGAACAATGTTTCCCGGGGTCGGAATGTTCATCGCGAAGTTAGCAGGTGTGTTAGTGTTGTGGGAAACGAGTATATGAATAATATACATGTGCCCCATACATGGAATCAGAGTGCCTACTGTATGTCGTAAATGGAAAGTCTCTACAGCAAAAGGCCAACCACTACAGGCATTCGGTTTGTTTCTACCATTTATTAGTAACGATTTACACAGTTTGTTTACTATTTACCTGAGCATTCAGTATTGTGCAATATAGCATACAGTAGGTGAGGGACATTTTGGGTGCAGAGAAGTGCTGCATTTTATCATTTAAACATGTGACTTTTCATGAAAATAAAATAATCCACGATGGCCACAGCCATGTGACGTCATAATATGCAAATTAGATGGGAAAATGTAATCCCTACATAAACTTTGGGTTATCCTTAATAGTTCTCTAATTTACAGAAAGTCTCTATCTTTTATCACTTTTAAGATATAGCCTTTTGAAATTAAGATGTCACAATCGAAGGTTTTAGGAAAAAAACTCTGGTGCCTAAAGGGTTAAGTGGACTAGGGCTTTCACAATATGAGATTTTTCACACCACGTGGCCAAAAGAATTCACTGTAATGATATATCACGATAACTATAGAAACCTTGAAAAAAACAATGTTATCAGTCAAATTAATCTTTATAATTTTTAGTCAATTACTCACATACAACAATTGAGACTCTGGCTTTCTCTGGCTTCTTTGACGCTGCCTAAAAAATAACCAGGAGAGAGAAAATGGTGTCAAGTTCAACAGCAGGGTGAATTCAGGGTGATTGGGACACTTTTTGCCTTTGAGATGACTTGAAAAATGTGTCCCAATCAACCTGAATTCGTCCTATTATAAATAAGCTTTAACAACACAACTAATAGCTACCTTAAATGGTTAACTTGCATCCCCATTTAAATCCAAGAAATGGCATAGTCTACCCAAATTAAAATACATAGTTCATGAAGCCTTTGGACTTCAAACATTGTAGACTCGTTTGAAAGAATTTGCAGAGAAAAGAACATTTGGATATGTTTTCATATCGTCCAAATTAATTAGATCAATGATACAATTCTGAGATTTACGGAACATTTTTAGGCAGGCTATGGAATTTCATTTAGAGGAAATCAAAATGCAATTTATGAGAATAACAGCATATCTTACTACAAAATCGAATTATAGCATCCGTGCTTGAAATAACTTCCTTATGTGAACTGATGTGGCTTCTTATCACAGGATGAGGTAGAAATTATATTTTTATAGTATTCTATACAGTGATAAAGGCTATGTCGATTAGCATGGTATTATAAATATACATTATCCTTATGAAAATCTATCCTTATGAGTCTCACTTGTAGACTTTCTGAGCAAGGGCCCCCTCTGGTGTTGAGGATGAATTAAAAAAAGACATATTTGAGAGTTTAGTGTTCTGTAAAGCATGTGTGAAGCACCCTTTTTCGGGAAAAATACAACAAAAATATTCCTCTCTGAAGATATTTGAAGTAAACCTACAATAATCCATACGCTTTTATCTAAATGAGTGCACTTTTTGACTAAAAGCTTTATGCGATGTAAATAACAAAACACAGAAATCAGCAGTTAAAGGGGTGATGAACTGAGAAATCAACTTTCCCTTGAGCCCTTGATATATAAAAGTTTGTGATATAAGAATATCCTGTACGTTTCAGAGCTGAAAACGTCCTTGTTAGTCAAAGAAAAGCTTTTATAGACACCAGGCCCAGAAAACGAGAGCTCTCAGAAATATGTCGACCACTGACATCAGAGAATGCAGAAACGCCACCTCTACAGATAAATATTACTTCTGATTCTGTAGCCCCGCCCACCGACTCATAGAGCTAAACAAACGGATTGCGCTACCAAGCTATAAACATGACGAAGAGAGTAATACATTGCGCTGTGCCTGGTTGTGGAAGAACACAGTCCCTGCATTAGCTTCCTTCTGATTCTACTATTATGAGTGGTTGAACTTTATTTTTAATGAAGTTCCAGCTCACGTGGTAAAGACATTGCACGTTTGTCCGCTTCATTTCACAGCGGAATCGATTGTAAACAAGATACAGTTCGAGACTGGATTTGCAGACCGATTCTATATTGGCCTATATTGGATCCGACAGGAATGGTGCAACACACTTATGTGAGTAAAACATTCGTGATCAGACTCGGACTTGTAACACCAGGGCTCGCAAAGTGTGTGTGTACGGTTTGCGGTTATATTCACTGATCAGACCGGCCAAGCGTGTGTGTGTGTGTATGGTTCGCAGTTATATTCACATCGGGCCGGCCAATACAAAAATAACATTCAAATCTATCGCGGGTGGATGAGAGATGAATCATTGTGTTTGTTTGATGAGCCCTGTGAGCATTTCCCCAGACGATTCCCACATGTACTGAGAGGAGCTGAAGCTCATTAAAGATGCAAATCTTATCCAATCCTAGCTGTGGGCGTTTACTTCCAAGTCTTCGGTGCAGCACGCCCATCAAAACCAAGCGTTTTTCAGAGAGCCTCAAAACCAAGGCACGTCATAAGTTGACCTCAGACAACAGGATAACAAAATAAAAAAAGCCAGTTCATGACACCTTTAATGTAACATTTCCTATTTCAGGACTAGCAAAATAATTGCAACTTACTCTTTGTATAGTGGTGAAATCCGCAGGATGATGGATGGGGAGGTGGGTTAACAGGTTGGTGGTTTTGCCTCCTTTTGCACTCACTGGCAAGCCCTGCAGACTGTGGTGTCTAAAGAGTCATTTTCTCTAAATCTGAAAAACTCCCATTCAGACGAGCTTCCTTTTTTTGGAATTACATTTTTCATGTAATATTATCATGTGTACTATTCATTTTAAATATTACGGTTATAGTGATATATTGCCACACCCTTAATTAACACAATCAAAGATCATACGGTTATATGTTTTATTAACAAAGTTTGGGAGGAGCATGTTCAAATGATCTACCCAATCAGAATAGGAGGCCTATATATATACCGCCGACTCACCTCCGTTCCTCAACAGTCTTTTCTGCATCCCTCCTCCACACCGACTCCTCACTCTTGGCTAGTTCCTATCCCAGCCAAGGATATGGAGGAGTACTCTGGGTTTGGGCCACATTCCACGCTCTGAGACCTCCCCCAGAGAGCACACCAAATATGCATAACTCATGAATCAGTACAAAAACTTTGTTTAGAAATATATTATGACACTTCTCTTCAATGAGCTGAATGAGGTATTATTGGAGATCTGAAATGTATTTAAAGGGTTATTTCAATGATGAAAAAAATTGTCAATAATTACTATCACTTCAACCTTCAAAAAGTTAATAAAGAGATCATACTAATCCTAATGAATTGAGAAGAGACACGATTGCCTTATATGATGAACAAATTGAATTTAGGCTCACATATAAACACATTTTGGCGCTGCAAATAAATTTCCCCCGGCATGAAAGTGCTGTTGCGGAATGAGCCGTCATTCTATACATCTTTTTGAGACACTCACTATGTCCCTGAGCGAGCTGGTGGTGCTCGCTTTGTTACACCAGTGTTGTCAACTTGTGGACAAAATAATTATTTTAAAAAAAAGGCACGTGCTAACTGAGCATCTAGTGTATATGCAGTTAGAATAATCTAATTATTAGGAACACCATACTAATACTGTGTTTGACCCCCTTTCGCCTTCAGAACTGCCTTAATGCTACGTGGCATTGATTCAACAAGATGCTGAAAGCATTCTTTAGAAATGTTGGCCCATATTGATAGGATAGCATCTTGCAGTTGATGGAGATTTGTGGGATGCACATCCAGGGCACGAAGCTCCCGTTCCACCACATCCCAAAGATGCTCTATTGGGTTGAGATCTGGTGACTGTGGGGGCCATTTTAGTACAGTGAACTCATTGTCATGTTCAAGAAACCAATTTGAAATGATTTGAGCTTTGTGAAAATGTGCATTATCCTGCTGGAAGTAGCCATCAGAGGATGGGTACATGGTGGTCATAAAGGGATGGACATGGTCAGAAACAATGCTCAGGTACGCCGTGGCATTTAAACGATGCCCAATTGGCACTAAGGGGCCTAAAGTGTGCCAAGAAAACATCCCCCACACCATTACACCACCACCACCAGCCTGCACAGTGGTAACAAGGCATGATGGATCCATGTTCTCATTCTTTTTACGCCAAATTCTGACCAGAAACCGAGACTCATCAGACCAGGCAACATTTTTCCAGTCTTCAACTGTCCAATTTGGTGAGCTTGTGCTTTGAGCCTCTTTTTCCTATTTGTAGTGGAGATGAGTGGTACCCGGTGGGGTCTTCTGCTGTTGTAGCCCATCCGCCTCAAGGTTGTGCGTGTTGTGGCTTCACAAATGCTTTGCTGCATACCTCGGTTGCTCTTCTATCAGCTTGAATCAGTCGGCCCATTCTCCTCTGACCTCTAGCATCAACAAGGCATTTTCGCCCACAGGACTGCCGCATACTGGATGTTTTCCCCTTTTCACACCATTCTTTGTAAACCCTAGAAATGGTTGTGCGTAAAAATCCCAGTAACTGAGCAGATTGTGAAATACTCAGACCGGCCCGTCTGGCACCAACAACCATGCCACGCTCAAAATTGCTTAAATCAACTTTCTTTCCCATTCTGACATTCAGTTTGGAGTTCAGGAGATTGTCTTGACCAGGACCACACCCCTAAATGCATTGAAGCAGCAACTGCCATGTGATTGGTTGATTAGATAATTGCATTAATGAGACATTGAATAGGTGTTCCTAATAATCCTTTAGGTGAGTGTACGTGCACTGTGCTGATGATGAAATTAACATCACACTCATATCTGCATAGTGTAAAAATCTGCATAGTGAATTATATCTTGTGCTTACAATATTGAATAAAATTGTGAATATTTTCTATTGTAATGGACACATAATTAATATAAGCATGTTAGATGAATTTTAATAAAAACTTGGCTCTTAAAATAACATCTTCATGGTACCAGTATTTCTGGCATCCCACTGTTTTGTTCATATGTCATGTCTAGAATGTGGGACACATTAATCTTGAAGATGACATCTAAGCCTCACGTCAATTTATTTTGAAAGGTATTAAATAAATGATGTTTTATAGTTGCTGGAGATCTAGGACATATTAACTCTGTCCATGATGATAAGCCAAACCCTTCTTAACAGCCTTAAAATTGTCTGTAATAGGAACAAAATGGAGCTAATTGCACCTGGAATCTTTTGCTTGCTCGGTTTCTTGGCATAATTTCCTCATTGGCCCCAGAGCTGTTACCATCATCCGGATGGTTCGTCTGTATGGGACGCACCCATGCTCCTATAATTGTCTTGTGTCCTTTGTTTGAGGGGTAATGAAGCTCCCAGCATGCATCTGTCAGGTGTTTGTGTGCTCTCCCTGAGCTGGTGCGTGTGTATGTGTGTTTGTGGGTCCCAGCTGGAGTTCTCTACATGTGCTCACATTCACACACACACACACACACACACGCGCACACACAGGAGGCTTTGGTAAAGAGAGAATAGGGCTCATTATTGCTACCTAACTGTGGTGTAAAGCCTCTCAGACACCTGTCCCATCCATGTGTGGCGGGATAATGACCTCACACCTGACACCAATGGGCCATATACACAGGGCTAATTCAGTCACTAGGAGGTCCAAAGCGAGCATTTACTGTGCGATGACACCCCACGGAATCAGGCCACTACACCTGGAACCAACACAGATGGATGAAAGGAGAAAGCGAGGAAGAGAAAATGAGACAGTGAAAGGACATTAACTAAGCATCTTTACTCACTGTTTATTTTTAAAGCCTTAATCTCTTCTCAAAGACAGTCGGTCCCATGATCCAGTGTGGGGGTTATTTAGGTCACAAAAAAGTAAATGTAAAAAGAAATTAAATGGTAAAAATGGTAAATGGACTGCATTTATATAGCGCTTTTAACAGACCAATGGCCATCCAAAGCGCTGTACACATTGCCTCACATTCACCCATTCATACACCGATGGCGGTGTCAAGCCATGCAAGGCGCCATCCAGCTCATCGGGAGCAGCTGGGGTTAGGTGTCTTGCTCATGGACACCTCAACACTTGGTCAGTTGGAACCGGGGATCGAACCACCAACCTTCCGGTTTGTAGACAACCTACATGAACCACTGAGCCACTGACGCCCCGATCGTTCTTTAAATTAAAATTAATAAAGTAAAAATTCACCACTATGATTGCGTTATCGGGTTGCTTGGGTATTGTGAATGTTTTTTAGTGCATTTTTATGCACTTTTGTGCATTTTAAGGCGTTTCTAACAGGCCAAATACAGTTGCGGTCAGAATTATTGGCACCCCTGGAAAATATGATCAAAGATGGCTGTAAAAATAAATCTGCATTGTATATCCTTTTGATCTTTCTTTAAAAAAAACTTAATAATCGAAAATGCTTTTCTCCAAAAAAAAAAAAAACGTTTGCCATAATTATTGGCACCTTTTTATTAAATACTTTTTGCAACCTCCTTTTGCCAAGATAAAAGCTCTGAGTCTTCTCCTATATATCTGATGAGTTTGGAGAACACCTGACCAGAGATCAGAGACCATTCCTTCATACAGAATCTCTCCAGAGCCTTCAGATTCCCAGCTCCATGTTGGTGCTTCTTCTCTTCAGTTCACCCCACTCATTTTCTATAGGGTTCAGGTCAGGGGACTGGGACGGCCATGGCAGAAACTTTATTTTGTGCTCAGTGACACATTTTTGTGTTGATTTTGATGTATGTTTTGGATCATGGTCCTGGGGGAAAATCCAACCACGGCCCATTATAAAAATTTTAGGAGAAGCGGTCAGGTTTTCATTTTTTTATCTGTTTGTATTTGCTAGAATCCATGATACCGCGTATCTGAACAAGATGTCCAGGACCTCCAGCAAAAAAAAATAAAAATAGGCCCACAACATTAAAGATCCAGCGGTATATTTATCCGTGGACATGGGGTACTTTTTATCCCTGTTTGCACCAAACCCATCTGGTGGGTTTGCTGCCAAAAAGCTCTTTTTTTTAGTTTCATCTGACCACAGAACCCGACCCCTTTTAAATTTCCAGTCGTGTCTGACAACTGAATGGAGTTTGTTTTTCTATGATTGAGGATTCGTCTTGAATCCCTCGCAAACAACATGTGGTGATGTAGGGATTGTTTGATTTTGTTTTTTAGGCTTTCTGACCCCAAGTCTCAACTAATCTCTGCAATTCTCCATCTGTGATTCTTGGCCTCTCAAACTTTCCTCCTCGCCGTGCATTAGGATGATACATGTCCTCTTCCAGGCAGATTCGTAAAATCTTTAGTTGATTGGAACTTTATAATTATTGCCCTGATGGTGGAAATGGGGATTTTCAATGCTTTAGCTATTTTCTTCACGTTATATTTGTGAATCTTTTGTTGCACATCAGAACTATATTCTTTGGTTTTACTCATTGTGATGGATGATTAAGGGAATTTGGCCTTTGTGTTTCCTCATATTTATACTCCTGTGGAACTGGAAGTCATAGCTAGACAATTTCATGCTCCTAGTCACCCTGGTGTGCTAAAAAATAAGTAATAATGGGAATATACTTCAGAGATATTTTACTCATAATTTTTTAGGGGTGCAAATAATTGTTGCCAACATGTTTTGGAGAAAAGCATTTATTTCATGTGATTTTCCTCCCACTTTTACTTCAATGAAAGATTATATGTGTGCTTTTTTTTAATCAAAAGGATAAACCATATTTGGTCATATTTACCAGTAATTCTGACCACGTACAAAATAGCCAACTCCAAGTCTATTATTCTTGTCTCTAGATATGGCTATGTGAGATGGTGGTCCAGTGGGTTAAACCATGGAATTGATATGCAGAAGGTTGCTGGTTTGATCCCAGCGGTCACCACCAGTGAGTCCTTGAGCAAGGCACTTTACTCCATGTAAGTAAATTTGGATAAAAGCGTCTGCCAAATGCATAAATGTAATTATATGGGGTTTTTTTTTGTTGTTTTTTTGCTAAAAACATCAAAGTGTAGATAGTTTGATTAAATAAAGTTCATACAACCAAAAGATATTAGATAATTTTCCTTGTGCTTTAATCAACACCATTGTGTTGGCATCCCTCTTACCAATCAACGTTAAGGTTTTTACACTCTCTTAGAAAGGTGTTAGCAAACATGTATCATTAATATCCAGTTACAAATGAGTTACTAAGTTGAGGAGTAATAGCTTGCCTTAGCATGCACCACTAATAAATTCAGCCTTTCTTCCTCAGCAATGTAAAATCTTGAATGAAATGCAGGGAAGCAAAACTCCAGCCATATGTCTGTCCACTATGATTAATTATGACCCTGAACTGTCATCGCAATGTGACTGTGTTCAATAGCTATGATAGAACACTGGGCTGCTTCACAAGCCTCAGGACAGTAGATGCTCCAGGATCTCATGGTGTGTCTCACAGAAGAATGCTCTAATTAGAGCCACCCATATGTGGATAATTTGCGTGTAACGGCCTGCATTCTGAGCAACCGCTGTTAGGAAAAGGAAGATGCAAAAATGAGTTCTGCATATGTAATGTCTCTTTATGCCTCATAAATGACTAATTTGGAATGCTCTTCATAGGCAGCACACACAAATAGTGAAACGGATGTGAAGCGAACGAGAGATTTGATTGTTGTTAACATTTCTAAGCTAACACAATGATACTCTATTAAGTGTAAAAATAGATAGCACATATATTATAATACATGTCATCAGCACTTCTTTTAAATTAGTTTTTTCTGTAACATTTTACAGTAAGGTTACTATTGTTAACATTTGTTAAATATATCAGTTAAAAGAACTAGATAACAAAAACTTTAGTTAATGTTAACAGCAACATTCCTAATACATTATTAAAATCAAAGGTTAACATTAATGTGCCTTAGCTAAACAATGAACAGTTGTAATTTGAATATTAACATGAATATATAATTTAATAATAATATGAATGAATGTTAACAAAGATGAATAAATACTGTAACAAATGTATGTCTCGTTTTTTAGTTAATATTATGAACACATTAACTTAATGGGACCTTATTATAAAGTGTTGCCATTTTTTCAATAAGCCTGTCACAATGACTATCCTTTATCGCTATGCAGGGTGAACCTGATTTCACCAAGGACAACATGTTCCTGCATCAACATTCCAATCAACCAATCAGATTTGAGGGACAAGTTTACAGTTTATGTCAAGTTTAGGCTTACAACCAAGTTTAAGTGCTTCTACATTAGTGTTATTCACATACAGTATAATTTCCCTCTGAATTTAGGGATAACTTATGGGTAGGGTTAGGTTTAGTGGCAGGGATAGGGTTAGGATAACATTTTCAGACAGTATTGTTGTTCCAGGATCAACAAAATAGAATGCGACTAACTTGGCAAAATCAGGACCTGTGCTATGGATACATGTAATGTTGCCTTATAATTTGTCCAAAACAAAGTTTCTTATAAGGCTGCATAATATTTGTGTCTATATGTTTCATTTCAGGAGTGAGCCTGTTTCTTGCTTACTAGTTTTTGCTTCTTAGCTTTTTATCTCCTTCTCATTCTATCTGTCACCTCTGTATTGTAGTAGGAATTAGAGGTGGCAAAGCTTGGACGAAGTTCTGTGCTCCTCACAAAAGTCAGTCAGTCTAAAGAGTCAGTCTTTCACAGTCTTTTCACTTTTGTCTCATTGCAACAGTCATGACTACTGATTAACCAGCTGGTTCTCTATGCTCACTCTTCTTTTCTTTCTTTCACTTGTTCTTTCTTCCCTTATTTCCTTCTTAAGAAAGAAATAGAATTCAGTCAATTGCTGGTTTTTAGTTATTGATGTTTATATATCCCTTCAATTAAAGAAAAAATAATAATTAAATGGTTAAATCTGATGATTCGTGGTGAGGGTTGCATGCAAAATGTGTGATACAGCTAAATATTACCAGTAAGCACTTAGCCCTTCAGACCATCTCCTTTTCTCTTGTCTCGTCTCTCCTTACCCCCAGGTGCTGCTGTGGCCACCGTGACAGCCCAGAAGAGGGGGTGGGGGAGTAGAGCGCAGTCCCGTGGGTGCCCCCCAGCCTGCGAAGGGTGATGGGGATATGTGGCAAGCAGGGAGGGGCCGAGAGGCATGGGAACAGAGTGAGGCCGGTAGAACGAGAGTTAATGAGCGTCACCTGCGCACCACCCTGGTCTCGAGTCCCAGAGAAGCTCTGTTTTTTTTTTTTGTTTTTTTTAAAGTGGACCTTTTGCTTCATTTTGTGAAACATGACATTTTGAAGAAGTCACTAAATGTACATTTGTAGGATCACTAACTTATGATTGGTCAGGAAACAAAGGTGCTTTATTTATGTGGCATATACTTTGTGCACGAGCACGCACGCACGCACGCACACACACACACACACACACACACACTTGGTAGTTAGGCGGGTTTGGGTGGCATGCTCCCCCAAGAAAATTTTCATTTCGCTGATCTACATATGTGCATTTTAAGACGTTTGAAGGCCCAAAAAATTATGAGAAATAGCTTTAAAACCAAGTCAGTGGGCAGTATATTATTTGTCAATTCCTGCTCTCTCCTCATCTCCATCACTCTTTCTTTTTCTCTCATTCTCCTTATCTTGCCCTGTCTCTTCCCCTCCTAAAGCAGTCAACAAAACATACTGTAGGGTCAATTTACATTCAGAATATTTTTTATTAATCACTTTCTAAGACAGGTTAATTTACTGAAGGCTACAAACGCTATAATTATTTTTTTGTTAATTAATTCACAATATGTACACATTCATTATTAATCTTATGCATTATATGAAGAAAATGGATTCGTTAATGTATCTTGTCCTCTCAGATTGACAGTTGCTAATTATTACATGTAGCCTAATCAAATTATATACGTATTTATATACCTAGGCCTATTTTAAATTAGACAAAGGTTTATTAGTTTGCCTGATTATTTTTGTCGGTTAACATTTCAATCCTAAAACAGCTGCCAAATATGAAATGTTTAGTTTAGCTACTTACATCTTATCTCGCACTTTATGCCCATTTAACTGAAGCGTCACGCTGGAATTTGTGCTCAGCACCTTCAGTGAACATAAAGCTCGCCTGCTTTGTTTTGATTGGTCATCTTAAATATTTTGACTTTGACGAGCGGTGACAGACACAGTCACAACCACAGGCAGCTCAGATGAGAAGATCTTGGTGCTGTGCAATATCATTGCTGCATTAAAGTAATACTATATTATTAGGCAATTATTTCACAACATTTATAGCCTACACATCGGAAAAATACAGAGGTCCGAACTCGAACTTATTGGTCGTCATTACTTAAAAGAACACTCGTTTATTACAAAAAACTGATTTAAATTCTGGACCGTTGGCATTTAGGAGTGGTTCGTTTTAACCCCCCCTGCCTACGGGCATGTAATAGATACACAGACACACTGCTGTGAGCATGTATTTAAGCTGCTGCATAAATAGACATACATAAATCCCATAGCATATCTAGGCAAGTGGAACTGGGGGAGGTGGAGGTTTTCAGAGGATCTCTGACAGCGCACGGCAGGACTACCCTACAGCAAACACTGAACCAGACTATTCAAATGTTGAGCAAGAAATCTCATTGGCTGCAGGATCAGCAGAGGCCAATCAGCTTGTGTCATGTGGTAATTATGTGATTGCTTGCAGATTGCTGGAAAAGGACTGATCAGCCTGCGCTCTCTAGAGTTTCATGACTGAACTAGATATTTATCTATGCACAGAGACAAGAGAGAGGTTCCAGGGCACACTGCTACTCTGTCGTCAACCAGCCAAGACACCGGAGAGACGGAGAACTCGCTGCCTTCACTGAAACTAAAAAAATCATATACTTTCACGATCATGTTGCCGAATATTTCTAGAAGCAGAGCAGCATTACTCACTCGCGGTTTTAACCCAGCAGTTGGGTTAAATGTTTGCTTAAAACAACCCAATTGCTGGGTTAAAACAACCCAATCGCTGGGTTAAAACAACCCAATTGCTGGGTTAGTCCATTTTCAACCCAACTTGGGTTATTTTTAACCCAGCATTTTTTAGAGTGTACTGGACGCTCCTCTGTGGATGGCTCCGTACTCCTCCTCCCCCTGGAGGACGACGGTGGCTCTTCCAACTATAGGCAGCAAGCTTCTCGTTCCTTCACTTTGACAGAAGGTTTGGCCTCCGCCGAACAGCAGCAACTCCTCCGTCCCCTCACAGACAGCAGCCACTTCTCCTCGACCCATAAGCACGGCAGCGAGCTCTCCGTCTTGCCTGTTGCTAAATTGCTCCAGTATCACTGCCTCAGGCAGCCACTGACAGTCACCGTTTCTCTGCCCGACCTCCTCAGCACCACAATCCCCCTCAGCAGTGAGGGCTCTCCGACAGCGTGTAACCAATGTAACAACTCTTTTGTTCCACTGTCATCACTCCTCCTTTTATCCTTCTGATGCTCCTCCATGGGAATTGAGACCAGTGTGGTGCACAGGTGACGCTCATTAACACTCGTGCCACCAGCCCCACTCCATTCCCACATCTCTCGGCCTCGCCCTGCTTGCCACACTTTCTTTTTATTTGAAGCTATGAAGGGATTATTTAGCAGCACAACCATTTTCGACTGTGATGGAAAGAAATGTTTCTCAAGCACCAAATCAAAATATTACAATGATTTCTGAAGGATAGTATGAGACTGAAGAAAATTCAGCGTTGCCAATATATATTTCACAATTGTTTTTACTGTAATTTATCAAGTAAATGCAGTCTTGGTGAGTACTTATGAAAAGTTGCATTGTTGATAAAAGTTGTTACAGGTAAAATGTGGATTGCAAAATATAGCAAATATATAGAAGTAGCCTACTTGGACATATATTTTCTTCTTCGTCGGTTTTTTTTTTTTTTAGCTCTGGGTGATTTTGACTGCATTGAATTTAGATTTGATCAGGGAGTCTCAGTAATAAACACTGTATATGTGTGAGTGTGTGTGTGTGTGTGAGTGTGTGTGTGTGTGTGTTGCTACTGTACTCTCAGCTTGTTTACCTCTCAGTCACTGCTAATGAGTGATCAACTTTCCCAGCGTGAGTGTCGCGTGGGTAATTCGATGGCGCTCCATGTTCCCAAATGCCAAAGAGGAGCTTCATTAAAGAGAAGCCCTGTATAATCAAACAATTAGTGCACTGCCTGAGATGAATGCATTCCACTCATCAGTGAAGAATCATCTCTGACTGCCATGCTTCCTCCTCCTTTAAATCCGTTCAGATGATGAAACGTGACAACTTCAGGCTCTCATACCACACAAAGAACATGAGCCTTAAAAACACTGCTCAACAAAACCCTGACACAAAACTCACAGAAACCCACAACAAAAATCATATACTTTCACAATCATGTGGCTGAATATTTCTAGAAGCAGAGCAGCATTACACAAAACGAAATCTCTCCAATTATAATACATAAGCCCCATTTCTACTATCAAAATAGCATATGATTGATCATATGACTATAATAATACACTATATGACCAGTGACACCATTCACACACTACCATTCACTATACCTGCTGTTTTATGATCAATTTAAACAACAGCAAAATAGACAGTGCAGCTAAAAGATGTCATTTTACCAAGCAAACTAAAATCTTAATTTCATATAACAAGCAAATACCCTCAAATCTATTGAATAATACAAGTAATGTGGAAGATTTGATGTTTTTGTAATCATGATGGATCACATTTCATAAAACATACAAGCCATCTCATTATTTTCAGAATATGGATGAACCTCGGATATTACCACAACGCTATCTCATCCTGGGGAGCAGCACCATGGTTATATGAAAAAATTCCAGAGTTATGAATAATACATGTTTCTCAGCTGTCTAAGCATATTAGGGATGGGCCTGAATAGCTGATGAAATTTACATGGGGCAAATAGAGCAGTGCCTTACTGAGGGGGCTGTATTAGACTTAATCTAACCACAGTGCAAATGAAAACAAATTAATAAATATCTGCACTGTGAAATAAATAAATAAGTCAGATTGTTGTGCTGACGGCTGCATGCTTGACTGCATGAGAGCGTGACGGCGGTGCAAGTGTACGAACAGCCACTCCTCTAATAAACAAAGGGGTTAAAGGAACCTTTTGCTAGTCTTACACAGTGAAAGCATATGTGAGGTTTAATAATCAGGATTATGTATTATGGGGGGTTCTGAAGCACAGGGTGCTGTGGCATAGGGCCTTTTAGTTGAATCATCATAAATTAGCATTGATGGCACCTTGCTAATATGCCACAGCTGCACTAGTGATCCAAATGCGGTTGCTGGGTGGAGGCCCAGAGGAATCCATGACCCCTCTTGGGTCCATTGAAAATGGGCAAAATGCAGGCATCAGTTTAGCCAATTATCCCGATCCTGCCCGGCTGGTCCCTGCAGTACACTGCACATTTTTTTAATAAACATAAATGAGACATTTAGAGCCACAGCAGAGTTTATTATCGCCTTATTTGGTCAGATCATTTAAGAAGTAAGCATTTACCACCACATAAAATCTTTTATTTTATAAACATTGCTGCACACACACTCATACATATTTTTCTGCCAATGCTAATGGATGATGTGACTTATAAAGAACTGTGGTTCAAGGAACACACACACACACACACACACACACAAATCCACACACAGCTGTCAGCTTTTCAGACACACAGCTGTGTTATGTCGGACAAGCCTGGTCCAGCAGTGTCTCTTTATGTCTGGACTTGGCGCCGGTCACTGAAGAGCTTGGCTGATAATTGAAAGCGGCCTGATATTCTGTCAACACCTTATACTTGCAAATGACAAACCACTTTCTCCACTCATTTGAATGGACGGTCCTGGTTTGTACAGTGACTCTTTTTGTTTGCGTGTTAATCGAGTATGCTAATCTGTTAGCATGCTAATTGATTTTTAAAATAGAGATGTTTTCAAAGAGTAATTAAAGATGTCTTGAAGGAATAGTGCAGCCAAGAATAAAAATTATGTCATCATGGCTTATAGCTTTCTTTCTTCTGTGGAACACAAGAGGAGCCCATTTGGAAGAATTTACTGCCCTCTGTTTTCCTTGAAGTTACAATGAATATGGGCTAATCATTTCAAGCTTAAAAAAGGATGCAAAAGCACTAGATAATTAACCTTTTAATTTATAATCCATTATGTCCTACCAAGGCCGTGACCATGTCTTGAACATTGGGGCGGACCATTTATGTTTATTTTTATAAAGCATAAAGAAACAGAACAGTGAACGAAACTCTAGGTCTAATTCTAGTTGGGAAATAATCCTATTTGCAAACAATATTTGCATAAAATTTATTATTAATCCTGAGATTCTTTGCACAGTGAATAAATAAATAGATACTGTTGCCCTTTGATTTCCCTGGTGGTCTTGTAGTAGAATTTTTGTAAACCGTGTCAAAGGTTCCGGGTTCTAATCCGCCCTCATATCGTGTTTTTATTTCTTTCTCCTTCTTCATTAAAATCAAAGATGTTCATCAATGATTGTATATTAAGAGCAGGGACACGTTTGTGTGCATTTTGTTTTGTGATTTCACCGGAAAGAATAGAGTCTCTTTCCGCAACGGCATTAAGCGATTGCCTTTAACACGCTCGTCTGTGTGTGAAGACTATGCACGAGCCAAAAGAGAACGTAAACCCGCCTACTTTGATTTAATTGGCTATCTCAATCATTTTGACATTGACAAGCGCTGTTAGACCACTGAGGCAAACCAAACTAAATTTTAACTTTTAAACCTTTTTGTCATCCTAAGAGCGCTGCATAATGAAGTGCAGCAGAGCAGTGCAAGAATTTTAGCCTGGCTCAATTTATTTTCCTTCAGTACTCTGCAGAAGTTGACTGCTGTATAGTCTTAAGTTTTCTCAGAACAAACTTTTACCGGTCCAATCAGCGAACAGAGGGAGTGGCTGAGAACGATGACGTTGATGTTGTGCGCTAGTTTGAGTTGTAGTTCAGTAATGGTGGTGGAGAAAGATGCGAGCAAAGCCATTCATTCCGTTGTGACACCGCTGCCGAATATCCAAAGGTTAAAGGTCCCGTTCTTCGTGATCCCAT
The DNA here is from genome assembly GCA_023566225.1 of Romanogobio albipinnatus. Classification (NCBI taxonomy): domain Eukaryota; kingdom Metazoa; phylum Chordata; class Actinopteri; order Cypriniformes; family Gobionidae; genus Romanogobio; species Romanogobio albipinnatus. Next base: position 18,670,232 of record CM042252.1, on the reverse strand, counting down.
TGTTCAAACTTTAGTTAGTGTGTAATGTTGCTGTTAGAGCATAAATAATACCTGTAAAATTATAAAGCTCAAAGTTCAATGCCAAGCGAGATATTTTATTTAACAGAAGTTCCCTTTCAAAGCCTACAGCGAACGGCTGGCTTGGACTACATCCTGGTACTTCCTACATAAATGACGTCAGTAGAACAGTAGAACAGACTAACCTCCGCCCACAAGAATACGCGCAAAAAGGGGGCGTGGTCTTGTTGCTGTCCCACGTGGAGAAGAGGACGTGTCGCGTGGAGAAAAGTTTGTCGCCATGTCTTTCCCAGGGACGCTGTAGAGATCATTGAGCGCACACATCACCCCGTTAAGAGGCGTGACCTTTCCACGTGCGCTAAGCTGCTGTCGAATCACAACACAGGAACCGTGACGCGTTCGCTAAACTGCGGTCAAATCCCAACACGGGAACCGCTGGCACAATCAGAACTCGTTACGTATTTCTGAAGGAGGGACTTCATAGAACAAGGAACTCATCAACCCGTTTTTAGAACAGTGAAAACAGCGGTATACAGATAAGTAAATTGTGTTAAAAATACTGTTTTTTTTTTACACACGAAACATGAACACATGTTATATTGCACACTGTAAACACAATCAAAGCTTCAAAAAACACGAAGAACGGGACCTTTAAAGCCGGAGCAAGAACAATCTTTGCTGAATTTTTTGGAGGCCAGGATGTTGTGTCCCGGGAAAAGTTTGATTTTCCAGCTCGCTCCGTTAGTGGTGAAGGAGTTTGCTGAAGCCCCGGTAAGTTAATTGTTTTGCATGTGGTCGTAAGGCATTGTCATCATTTACAGGGGCTAGTCAGTGATTTTATTGCCGTCCGTCTGCCCCCACCAGCAATAAAATTTAGACAAACACCAAGGGACGTGTGGTCATTAAATTGCTGTCCGAATCCACATCTCTGAGTTTTCAAGAATATATAACTTCAAAATTCACTGTTTACATCCATTTTGACCCCTGCAGAGCACCGTACGGCTGCACTTCACTGTCATTTGGATGCATTTCTAGACTTGTATTTCTTTAAATGCTGGCAAGTATTTTCAAGAGCAATATATTTCATCACGCTCAAAAAATAAAAGTAAGAAAAGCACGTAAACATTTGAATTGTATTCATGTATTCTTATCATACCAAGCATATGATATTTTATTTACAGTATGTTATGGACCACGTGAGCAGCGCGTTCCCGAACCCAAAACTCTCCCCTCCACCGTGAATAAATCACAATCCGAATGCACAAGGTTTTATCACTGAGGTGGCGTGCACAATCTGGACAGTTGTTTTTACGGATTTCCATGTGAGAAAAAAAGGCGAACGGCGCATGACATGCGTCACGACCAAACGTTAGCGATTGGTTATGGCAGATCCAGAGTGGCTCTGGGCAGATCCAATAGTTTTAAACTTCATCAGATATGAAGTGTACGAGAGTCTGGTAGGACCAGGCTAGGACAATTTGGCCATTTTTAATTATTATTTTAATTATTATTATAATTTAATTACTTCAATGTCTATGGTGGTTACGGCCCTGTGTCCTACTTCACATGATATAGCTGTGTGTTGGACAGATCAATATTGAAGCCTTCATTCATTTAAAGTCACTAGTTCACTTAAGCCTAAAGCCTAAAATCTTACAAACCACAAACTTTTGACAAGTGGTGTATATTTGATGAACAAGTGCCTCACATAGAGGGCCCTCTCATACACCCAGCATTGTTTTTTGCTTGTTTCAGCCTGGCTCGGTTATCACTTTCACACCCTGCACCATGTTTTTTAAATAGCAAATGCATTTGCACCCATTTGTGCTCCCATGGGCATGCTGGTCTGAAAACGAGGTGTGTTCAGGTGCATTGTTGGCGCGTTGCTATTTTGAGGCAACTGAAAACGACTATTGACCAACAAAAACCTGGTCTAAAGTCAATGCCGCAATATTTTTTTGTGTTATTTAAAGGGTGTGTTAGTAATATGCATAGCGGGTGCAAATGCTTACTACACACAGGGATGTGCAGCAGCACACAAACATTTTTAAATATTAAAAATTAAAGGATTCCTCTCTGGAGAAGTCTTTCTGCTCACAAATCCCGCCATGTAAATAGCGAATCTGCCATGGCGTGAGCACAACTGGCTTTTAAAGGGAATGGGAGATGAGACTCTGATTAGTTTATTGCACGTTACGCCCAAAACACACCCATGACTCATTACAGGGAGTGCAGAATTATTAGGCAAGTTGTATTTTTGAGGATTAATTTTACAACATTAATAATTAAACAACAACCATGTTGTCAATGAACACAAAAAACTCATTAATATCAAAGCTGAAAATTTTTGGAAGTGGTTTTTAGTTTTAGCTATTTTAGGGGGATATCTGTGTGTGCAGGTGACTATTACTGTGCATAATTATTAGGCAACTTAACAAAAAACAAATTTATACCCATTTCAATTATTTATTTTTACCAGTGAAACCAATGTAACATCTCAACATTCACAAATATACATTTTTGACATTCAAAAACCAAACAAAAACAATTCAGTGACCAATATAGCCACCTTTCTTTGCAAGGACACTCAAAAGCCTGCCATCCATGGATTCTGTCAGTGTTTTGATCTGTTCACCATCAACATTGCGTGCAGCAGCAACCACAGCCTCCCAGACACTGTTCAGAGAGGTGTACTGTTTTCCCTCCTTGTAAATCGCACATTTGATGATGGACCACAGGTTCTCAATGGGGTTCAGATCAGGTGAACAAGGAGGCCATATCATTAGATTTTCTTCTTTTATACCCTTTCTTGCCAGCCACGCTGTGGAGTACTTGGACGTGTGTGATGGAGCATTGTCCTGCATGAAAATCATGTTTTTCTTGAAGGATGCAGACTTCTTCCTGTACCACTGCTTGAAGAAGGTGTCTTCCAGAAACTGGCAGTAGGACTGGGAGTTGAGCTTGACTCCATCCTCAACCCGAAACGGCCCCACAAGCTCATCTTTGATGATACCAGCCCAAACCAGTACTCCACCTCCACCTTGCTGGCGTCTGAGTCGGACTGGAGCTCTCTGCCCTTTACCAATCCAGCCACGGGCCCATCCATCTGGCCCATCAAGACTCACTCTCATTTCATCAGTCCATAAAACCTTAGAAAAATCAGTCTTGAGATATTTCTTGGCCCAGTCTTGACGTTTCAGCTTGTGTGTCTTGTTCAGTGGTGGTCGACTTTCTGCCTTTCTTACCTTGGCCATGTCTCTGAGTATTGCACACCTTGTGCTTTTGGGCACTCCAGTGATGTTGCAGCTCTGAAATATGGCCAAACTGGTGGCAAGTGGCATCTTGGCAGCTGCACGCTTGACTTTTCTCAGTTCACGGGCAGTTATTTTGCGCCTTGGTTTTTCCACACGCTTCTTGCGACCCTGTTGACTATTTTGAATGAAACGCTTGATTGTTCGATGATCACGCTTCAGAAGCTTGGCTATTTTAAGACTGCTGCATCCCTCTGCAATATATCTCACTATTTTTGACTTTTCTGAGCCTGTCAAGTCCTTCTTTTGACCCATTTTGCCAAAGGAAAGGAAGTTGCCTAATAATTATGCACACCTGATATAGGGTGTTGATGTCATTAGACCACACCCCTTCTCATTACAGAGATGCACATCACCTAATATGCTTAATTGGTAGTAGGCTTTCCAGCCTATACAGCTTGGAGTAAGACAACATGCATAACGAGGATGATGTGGTCAAAATACTAATTTGCCTAATAATTCTGCACTCTCTGTAAGAGAATAGGGACAACCCTTTTAGACTATGACGTTTTTCCCATCGTTAAACTAGAAAAAGTGGATTTGGACACGCCCTAAGTGTTCCTGCGCCGTGCGCTTCAGACCATGCGCTCAGATCATTAAAATAGGGTTCAGATTCATTCATTAAGAAAAGAGAATATGTAGTAGGCAAGTTAAGGCATAAAAGGTTGATTTTCATTTTATTATTAGATTTTTATGTATTTATTAGATTTTTTTTAAGAATTCCATCTTTGGAAAAAAAACTTATCATTGAAAAATAGTCCTTTTATTTAACATTATGGGCCCTATCAAACACCCTGCACAATGGGGCGCCAGACGCAACGCAAGTGTTTTTTACTGTCTTTTCATCCTGACACAGTTATCATTTTTACGTCCAGCGCTACCTGTTTAAATAGCAAATGCACTTGCGCCCATCTGTTCACCCATGGGCGTGCAGGTCTGAAGACGAGGTGTGTTCGCATTGCACACGCAGTGCACCTGCGCCATACCTTAGAGACCATGCGCTCAGTTCGTTAAAATAGGGCCCTATTGGGTAAAAAAAAAATCACTGACAAGAAGCTAATGAAGAACATATAGTCAAGTTCTGTGAGAATCTAAAGCTTGGCATTTTCTTCACTTTACTGTACGAGCACATTAAAATGCTAAATGAGAGATTGGTGGCTGAGTGGGCCTCATTTTTCACTCCAGCTGCTGCCAGCTTTGGGGATCTTTCATTTCCTTAATACTAATGAGCTAGAGAGCGGGGAAGAGAATGAAACAAACAGACAGACAGATAGAGAGACGGGATGGTTTATGTGGCAGGCCATCTACCCTCACTCCAGTGGAGATAATGTGGTGGCCGATAGGAGCCTTGGAGACCGCCAATGTCCTCCTGGCTTCAGATATAGCGTGTGATAACACTGGAGTGCAGTGGAGACTGTCGCCATGCCACCCTGCCAAGCCAGGCCAAGATGAGAGCAGAACAGCTGGCACCTCTGCTACATCTTTTCCTGCTCTAATAAAGAAAGGATTATGGGATCCACATAACCATCCTGCCCTCTTTCTGTTTGTCCTCTCAGCAAAATGCAAGATCACTGTATTTACAGAAAAATAACATTACAGTTTCAGTCGATATTGTGCTAGCAAATAGCACACAGTGATTGTTGTGTGTATTTAAAGGATTCAATTGAATCTAAAAAAGAGTTGAGTTATATTTCAGATGTTCTGCCCAAATATTTGGGGTCGGTAAGCTTATTATTATTGAACAAAATCTCAATACTTTTATTCATCAAGGATGCATTAAATTGACATTTGTAATGTCATTTTTTTTTTACTTTATATTCTTCAAAGAATTACTTTCTTTTTTTTAAATGATCACGGTTTCCACAATATTATCAACATTGATAGTAATTCAAATACATGTTTCTTGTGCTTCAAATGATTTCTGAAGGATCATGTGACTCTGAAATTATTAGTGAAAATATTAGGCCTACTGTTTTATTGTATTTTCAATCAAGTGTTACTAAATTAGTGTACTATTTATAAAAAATAAAAAGAAAGCTGTGTGAAAAAATGCTTGTTTTTGTCATTTGTTCTTGTCATACATTTATATGATAACCGAAGTCTATGAAGCAAAGTTAATTAATTCATATTTAAAATACAATTAATGTGGCAGGAGCTTCCACAAAAATGACCAAGTCAAGTAAACATTTACATAATTCAGATTGTGTCCATCTTAATTATCTGTGAGAATATAAAAGGAGCCAAATTGTTACTTTCTTTATTCATGAGCACTCATAATATAATGACTTAATTTACAAGCATTGACTGAATGCATTGAATGAACTTCCTGAGTTTACAAAAACTGATGTGAAGAGAATATTTCACTGAAGTTTACAAAAAAATGTTGCCACATAGGGGGGGAAGATCATAACATGCATTGAAATTATGATAAATGCCTCATTCACTGTCACAAATTATATTTTATTATAGCATCCCTGTTGTTTATGCATAATCTACAGTTGATTCTGAGAACTTTGTCTTTTGTTATGGTTGTTGTTGTTGTTGAAACATTCCTGGCTGGTTTGCAGCGATGACACCCACTGATACTGGGGTAAAAAGAACCGCACCGAGAGTTCTGTCCATGACAACCTCCGGTTACTACGGTGAGGAATGTTGTTGTTATTGTCAGCGCTGGTCATATCATGGGAATCCCAAACACACAAACAACCATGTTCTAATGGGCTGCCCATCTGGCCAATAATCCTGAGTCAATGAAAACACCTTTTTAAAGTGACCTCTCAACTGGAACAAATTAACATCTGAATTAGGTGCCAAATTAAGCAGCCCATAAAACAGCACAAAGTAATAATGTCATAGATCAATGCTATCATCACTGTCCATTCCCAAAATTTAGGGGGAAAAAAAGTCAATATCATTAATTATTTTTGTATTTTTTTCACTAGAAATTGTTATAATATAATATAATATAATATAATATAATATAATATAATATAATATAATATAATATAATATAATATAATATAATATAATAAATCAGGCTTCACAAAGACAAATTCCATTCAGATATAAAAGCATATGTTGGCCAATAAATATCTTTTGAGTGTTGCTCTGATATTGTTTTATTTGAAGACGTGACGAATTGAAGTCTACTGTTATTGGACAGAATGCATCTTCTAACTTAATACAGTTGATTCATGAACAGAAGGTTTCATTTATCATTCTGGGCCGACGGACGACGTTTCTCTGACACGAATCCCCTCGGGCCACACCAACTCCACATCCACATGCACCGAGTGCACTTTTCTTTAACACAATTTCAGTTACACATTAGTTTAGCCTGAAATGAGCTTTTCTCCAATAGCAGGTGTGGTTGCTGTCCTAACACTGTCCGTTCCTGAAATTTGGAAAGACATATGTGTCCCTGGACCACAAAACCAGTCGTAAGTCACACGGGTATATTTGTGGCAATAGCCAACAATACATTGAATGGGTCAAAATGATTGATTTATGCCAAAAATCATTAGGAAATTAAGTAAAGATCATGCTTCATGTAGATATTTTGTAAATTTCCTACTGTATAAATATATCAAAAATGTATTATTATTAGTAATATGCGTTGCTAAGGACTTCATTTGGACAACTTTAAAAGTATTTTATATATATATATATATATATATATATATATATATATATATATATATATATATATATATATATATATATATATATATATATATATATATATATATATAGACTTTTTTGCAGCCTCAGATTCCAGATTTTTAAATAGTTGTATCTCGGCCAAATATTGTCCTATCCTAAAAAAATCATACATCAATGGAAAGCTTATTCATTCAAAAAATGTACCCTTATGACTGGTTTTGTGGTCCAGGGTCAAACTCTATGTGCTCTATACACTACCAGTCAAAAGTTTGGAAACTGTACTATTTTGATTGTTTTTTAAATAAGTCTCTTCTGCTCACCAAGGCGGTATTTATGTTATTAAAAATACAAAAAAGCTGTAATATTCTGAAATATTATTAAAATGTAAAATAACTGTTTTCTATTTGAATATATTTTAAAATGTCAACATTTTCAGCATCATTACTCCAGTTTTCAGTGTCAAACGATCCTTCAGAAATCATTCTAATATGATAATTTGCTGCTCAAGAAACATTTATGATTATTATCAATGTTGAAAGCAGTTGTGGATTATTTGATGAATAGAAAGTTCAAAAGAACCGTATTTATCTGAAATAGAAAGCTTTGTACTGTTCAAAAGTTTTGGCTCGGTAAGAATTTATCCTTTTATTATTTTTGGGAAAGAACTTACAGTTTTTTTATTCGCCTTGGTACTATTTTCACAAGTAAGGTGTACATTTTCAAAACTCTTCACACTTCAATCCAAACTGATCACACTTGTAACACAGCTAGTCATTCTTTCAAAACCTGATGTAATGCTTTCATTCAGTTGCACATATCTTCAGTCCACATAATCATTGTTTTAAACACAAGATTGTTGTAAAATGTAATGAGAACATTTGGTTTAATCACTGAAACACAACAGTGTGATCTTCTTTCAGTTTAGTACTTTTAACAATCAGTTCATCCAACAGCAAACAATGCAAGATACATGTTTCAAATCTCCCTCGTTGCTAAATTATATACAGTATCTACAGTAACAGGCTACATATGCCTCATTAGAAAATACACTTAAATTACCTAACTTATGCAATTGAATCCATGATGTTTGTAATAGTATTCAGTGTGTTATCTGGTGTGATAAAGTTATGACACAGCCATGAGGTCCTGTGCTATATCAGAGTTTGCTGCCAATAAATGTTCTCACTGTACCATATGACTAAACCTACTGTAGTTGAGCTTTATAAGAGTGAGTTACAGTAATGTGACATTCTCTATCATCTGTTTTCAGTATCACATGGCATATTGTAATATAAAATGCTATATTTGATACCACCGGTCCTCCTTCTTCTGAATTCTGATCAGTCTGATGTTACACTGTCATTGACTATTTCCACTCCCTTGTAATCTATTCTGCTCTATTCACAAATTGCGTCTTACCTACTCTCCATACACACATCTATTTTGTCCCCATAATGTAGAGTTTACCAGGCCACACACACACACACACACACACATCTTATAATCTAAGATAAATCACTTATAATGTCAAAAATAATTCATTTCATATGGTTATCCATTTCGGAAACAAAATAGAAACTAGGTCTATATAATCAATATCTATAGAAATCTATTGGTGTACCAAATGATTACAGTTTTTTTAATTCGCTTTGGTACTATTTTCACAAGAAAGGTGTACATTTTCAAAACTCATGGTACTAATATCACAACATATCATCAAAAGTGTACTTTTTTCAAACATTTCAGCATATTTTCAATTGTGTTAGTACAATACACAAAACCATAAAATTTCCTTTCCACCACAAAAAATAAGTGTTTCATCTTTATTAATGTTTCATTCAAAGTAATTGCCTTTCATAAAACTCTTACTATAAAACTTTTGATTTGCATCTCTTCTCATTCAGTTTAATACATGTGTCTATTATTTAATCCACTGATCTTAATGGTTAATCAATCAATCATTCGGTACACCTGTAGATTTCTAGAGATATTGATTCTATATACATAGTTTCTACTTTGATTGCAATTTCCAATATGGATAACCATATGTAATGAATTATTTGTACATTATAAGCGATTTATTATAACTACTATGTTCAAAAATGTGTGTATGTGTGTGTGGCCTGGTAAACTCTAAAAAAATGTCCCCATAAAGATGGCAATATCCTAAATCCTTGTCCTTGTGGGGACATTGTTTGGTCCCCATGGCCATGAGGAAACAAGCTTATAAATACAGAATGTGTGTGGGGTTTTCTTTTTTCTTTTTTTGGAAAATGTAAAAATGCAGAAAGATGCAGAAAGATAGTGAACCAGACATGTGGGTGTGAGTGTGTATGTAAGTGAACATAGAGCAGAATAGAGTATAAGGAAAAGGAAATAGTCAATGACGGTGTAACATCAGACTGATCAGAAATGCATCAGATGAAGGGAGACAGATGGCAATGCATCAAATACAGCATTTTACATTACAGTATATGCCGTGTGATACTGTAAACAGACTACCATGGTAGAGACACATTACTGTACCTCACCCTTATAAAACTCAACTACAGTATAGATTCAGTCATATGGTACAGTGATAACATTTACTGTATTGGCAGCAAACTCTAGCCCAGAACCTCATGGCTGTCGTAACTTCATCACAACTTTTGATAACACACTGAATAGATACTATTACAAACATTATAGATTCAATGACATAAGTTAGGTAATGCAAGTGTATTTTCTAATGAGGCATATGAAGCCTGTGTTACTGTAGATAATTCAGCAACGAGGGAGATTTGAAACATGTATCTTGCATTGTTTGCTGTTGGATGAACTGATTGTTAAAAGTACTAAACTGAACGAAGACCACACTGTTGTGTTTCAGTGATTAAACCAAATGTTCTCATTACATATTACAATAATCTTGTGTTTAAAACAATGATTATGTGGACTGAAGATATGTGCAACTGAATGAAAGCATTACATCAGGTTTTGAAAGAATGACTAGCTGTGTTACAAGTGTGATCAGTTTGGATTTTTCTACTAAGAGTTTTGAAAATGTACACCTTACTTGTGAAAATAGTACCAAAGCGAATAAAAAAAACTGTAATTGATTAACCATTAAGATCAGTGGATTAAATAACAGACAAATGTATTAAACTGAACGAGAAGAGATGCAAAAGTTTTATAGTAAGAGCTTTATGAAAGGTAGTTTCTGTGAATGAATTATTAATAAAGATGAAACACTTATTTTGTCTAGTGAAAAGGATACTTTGTGGCTTTGTTTATTGTACTAACACAATTGAAAATATGCTGAAATGTTTGAAAAAAGTGCACTTTTGATGATCTGTTGTGATATTAGCACTATGAGTTTTGAAAATGTACACCTTGCTTGTGAAAATAGTACCAAAGCGAATAAAAAAACTGTAAATCAAATGTTCTCATTACATTTTACAATAATCTTGTGTTTGAAACAATGATTATGTGGACTGAAAATATGTGCAACTGAATGAAAGCATTACATCAGGTTTTGAAAGAATGACTAGCTGTGTTACAAGTACACCTCACATGTAAAGTGAAAAGTGAAAAGTGAAAGTGAAGTGACGTGTGGCCAAGTATGGTGGTCCATACTTGGAATTTGTGCTCTGCATTTAACCCATCCAAGTGCACACACACAGTAGTGAACACACACCCGGAGCAGTGGGCAGCCATAATGCTGCGGCGCCCGGGGAGCAGTTGGGGGTTCGGTGCCTTGCTCAAGGGTCTCACCTCAGTCGTGGTATTGAGGGTGGAGGAGGGCGCTGGTTATTCAGCTTACTTGTGAAAATAGTACCAAAGCGAATAAAAAAAACTGTAAAGAAATTAATACATGTATTCAGCAAGGATGCATTAAATTGATCAAGTGATATTATAGACATTTATAATATTGCAAAAGCTTTATATTTCAGATAAATGCTATTCTTTTGAACTTTATATTCATGAAATAATCCTGAATTTATTTTTTTTCAACATTGAGAATAATAATAAATTTTTCTTGAGC